>BROG01000808.1:290000-300955 GCA_030159075.1 Atrina japonica
AAATACATTTACGTCCTTGAATTAACTTTGCGTGTGACAAGTCACAGAATGGGAATTAGTTGGATAGATGTTAATATTATTCTGCTTTACAGACTATTCCAATATGCCAGTGCAGATCATCAATTTCATCATAAAGAAGACATGCAGCGTCAATCATTATACTGCGTCTAACATACCAGCTCCGGCTGCCACCATGCCACCTAGCCATCTTCCCTTTGCCGCATCCCCCACCAGAGAACGTATTTGTGCAGGTACAACTGAAGAGAGATGAAATCAGATTAATCGAAGCATTATAATTGCAGAAAATCCTGTTTAATTATTTATCATAATATCACACATTTACCGTCTTTCAGTACGCGTACTTGTATGAATATTATCTTCATGTATTTGTGAGAATTACGTGCGCACGAATCGGTTAACAATGGATTCTGAGTTGCAATTACTTTTAGTTGTTGTCAAAGGATATTAAGTGTAATCATTGTACATACCGAGGGAGCCATTAAAGACACAAATTAATGCATTGTATGCAGAGATCAATTAGATCAAGTAATCATGAAATATTGATATAAATGTATCTTTATCAGAATGGAATGCTCCTGCTTCTGTTGTTTGTGATATATATTTCAAGCACCTAAAACCTGTTGTGTATTGATTCAAGTTTTTGTTTAATTTGCCAAATGTACTTGCCTTCTACTGACAGCAACAAAAACATCAAACTCAGTCCGAACCATGATAGATTCAACAAAAAGACACGTGGTTTAGTCAAAACTTCGGGCTCCTCTTCCAGTATCTTGGTGCTCTCGATCGCTGCACTGGAAAATCGGATATTTACAAACATTATATTCTGGGTAAAAGAAACACACCACAAAAAACTTTCATCCCCTGAGTATCTAAATGGTATGATCTTTTCTATTGTCTAAGATCGATCTATTATGGTCTGTAGTGTTGAAAGGGTTAATATAATTTGATCTTACATGTAGGCGGGTACAACACATCCGGATATAGTGAGATCAGTAACGTATATATCTTGCAATAAACAATAAACGTTGAAATAAACAAAAGTTGAGGACGTTATATATATCAACGTATTAAATAATTTATGAATGTCGCCAAATCATTAAAATCAATACGAAACAAATAACATCTGTATGATTAGAACAAATAATACCTTGTAATTGCAATCAGGTATGAAAACATTAAACTGTAAATACAGGTGAAGTAGACATCATATGGGCGGTTATAGGTACTTACAGTTCTATAAGACAACCGTAACACTCGCTGAATGGATTTTGATTTTACTTTTGGTCTGCTAATCTAATTAATCAAATATGAATAAAACGTTGACATTCAATGCTCTAATATTTTTATGAACGGAAATACAAAATTCCCAAAGTAAATTTGCGATATATACAATCGATTTTCGATAAAACCAGACATTTAAAGGTATTTAAAAATATGCGCTCTGTATGATACACGTTCAAAGTTAAAATTCTACGTAAGTCAGAATTAAGTTTTATTTCAGGTTGAAACAGGTCCTCCGCATTACGACTTACTGAAAATGGTAGACCTTTCGTGTGACCACGAATTTCAGCAGAAATCAATGCTTATGCCACCTTTAGATCCACGTAAGAAACGAAACAAAAATTCTATAACTAAATGCAATCTTAAAAGCTGTTATTTTTTTTTAAATATTAATGCATGACAATTACATCTGACATGCTAATTAAGAATACCAAATTAAAGGAAGATAATACATTTATTTAATTTAGCTTATATTGAGTTTCTATCGAACACGCCCTTTAGTATAAGTAGAAGTTTTACCGAATGGGAAAACCGATGGATACTATTTTACATCAAAATTGCCAAATGTTTTAGATTCATGCATAAATTGTACATCTGACATGTTAATTAAGAAAACCAAGTTAAAAGGAGAGATAATCAACTTTATATGATTTTGTTTATATGGAATTTTCAACAGATGACGACACTAACACACCCTTAAGTAGGCTATACGTAGAAGGATATTATTTCTATATGACAAGCGCCAGCTGTGTTAGATCTTAACAAAGAAAGCGTTCGTGTAAATGTTAATATCTTAACGTTTGTTGTCGTTTCTGAATATCAGTCAATACTTCCATTTAAAGAAGAAAATAAATATGTGTATGTCCTTTTGTGTATTTATCAATCAGACATTTTGCTACGTTTCCGTGCAACAATTAATGGGTATTGTTGTAAGTAGTATGCCGTGAAATGTTTCAGTTCATTTCAGTGAAATCATAGGCTACTCATAAGCTAACTAAAACTAAAACACTAAAACAAAATATAACGAAATACGAGCATGTCTTAACTGTTGTATAAATTCCATCTCACATTGCGCTTGACACGTGAATGTTCACAAACTCAAAGTGAAACAATTGAAACTTCTTCAATTACAGATTATAGTCATGGCACGCCAAAATCATATTAATGAATAAAATAAGTTTTTTTCAGCTAAACCTGGTTTTCCTTCAGTTAAATAAAGTTAATGAGAACATGTAAGTTTAACTCAAGGAAAACTAGGTTTTACTGAGAACAAGTTGATTCGTAGACTTTATATCCCCCGCTTTACATTACATTTTTCGTTAATCAAGAGGCCAGAAATAGCGTGCGCAAAAATTGGCGATCGAACATGGTCAAGCCCTTTAGGCATTTAACCTTATTACCAAGTTTGAAGGATATCAGATAATATTTGTTGCCGTGATTGCACAGAACAGCAGAAAAGGAAATTTTTCGTTAATCAAGGGGTCACAACTCCGCCAAATAACATGCACCAATAGTGACTGAGCCCTTTAGACATTTAACCTTGTTACCAAGTTTGAAGAAAATCAGATATATAAAATATTTGTTGCCGTGATTGCACGGTAACGAAGCGTGACAGACCGACAGACATACAGACAAACCCAAATTAATATCCCCCATTTCTTCGAAAGCGGGGGATAAAAACTGGGTTAATCTCATGACTGTGAACTTGGTTCTCCATACATATTAGTGAAAAATCATTTCCGGAAGACCAGCAAATAAATAAAACAAAATAGAGATCCAATCAAATCAAACAAATCGAAAACAGATAGACATACACACAAAAGTATTAATCAATTACACAAACACATTGCATTTCAAAGTTGGAGACATGCAAACGTAAATCTATAGCAAAATAAAGGTAGTACAGGCAACCATAAGATTGTGATAAGATCAGAAAATATTTCGCCCGTGACAGCATCACTGAAATCAAAGTGTGTGTGTGTGTGTGTGTGTGTGTGTGTGTGTGTGTGTGTGTGTGTGTGTGTGTGTGTGTGTGCAAATAAGAAACACAAATATCTGTGAATATCTCTGAAAATTGACACCATTGCATATGTTTGTACAGAGAGCACTATATTGCCCTTCAGATGATATTATGACGTTACAGATAATCGATTTGTCATTATCTACAATATGACCGCAAACAATAAGGAGAACATCAGTCACACGTTCAATCTGGAAATTAATCTCAATCAAATGCAAGATATACTTACTATTCAGAATCCTCAGTGTAGGATTTGGTCGGCTTCTGTTCATCCAGTCTGTTGAGCTCCATCTATAATTATTTACTGGTCACTTTCTTCTTGGAATTACCTATAAAACTATATATTTCCAATCATTTCATACCACATTACATTTGTATGTATATAAAGTAGTGTTCTACAACACACGGAACAATTTAGACCACGCACGGTGCAATGTTACCTTGAAGATGATACTATAGCAGACAATTACGAGCATCACTGACGTAGATCTGTACGTACTGCCAGCAGCTTATAACCAAAGTGTTTTTATACTTTTTTTATTTTAGCTACACGATACTGGTGTGAACTGGTGTTACTCATTCAACACTTGATGAACACATAACACCTCAAACCTTGTAGATCAATGTGCTTTATAGAGTGGAAGAAAAAAGAGAGAAGTGAGGTTACCGATTATCTGAAATAAACATGATAAATATATTGTACAGACATTGTTATAATCTATTTTAGTTATCAGTCCGTTGAGTGAAACAGGACCTACTGTGTGCTGACGAAATGTGTTTTTGTGTCTTCACAAACTACCTGCATGAACTTTGGCTATTGTAATTGCAGATAATTTGTAACAGACGTTCATCTCGTGTGCTATACTGTCTGCATTACGTTAAGCCATCAATTACTTGATCATAATTTGCATCATTTGCGAGAAGGTCAATATCTCAGTAAGGGATTCATAACGAATGATCACTCATTACTACTACTACTACTACTACTACTACTAATAATAATAATAATAATAATAATAATAATAACAATTATTATTATTATTATTATTATTATTATCATCATCATCATCATTATTATTATTATTATTATTAGGGTCATCCGACCTCGGGCTATTGTTATTGTAAAAATTGTGTATATTAAACATCTATCTCGTGCCACTGTAAAACGAAAATGACCCATCTGTCCTGAAATGAAAGGTATTAATTTCTCCCAGATATTGATCAATCAATAGTGAACTCTCCTATGCCATGTCTGCTCGAATCTGATTTCCTTACAATACATGAATACTAAAATATCTTATGGTTGATACAACAGATCTGGCTGTAAAGTCTGCACCTCTGAACTACACGTCAAGTTTTCAAAACACCCATGCAATATCATTAGAATAATAAAACAATGATTAAGAATTGTTTGACAAAAATCCAACAAGCTTGTTTTTTTCTGCTTATATGACGTACTTGTGGTAGATTTTACATTGGTTAGTGACTGCAGTGATGAAGAATATTAGGAAGTCTTGTCTAAATGTATATTTACCTGTACACATTTCGGTCAGAGATAAAGTGTTGTACATTTTATATTCAATCCAATTATCGATTGTAAATAAAATGTCAAATCTGATTTAGATCAGAGAAAATCAATAATATGCATTTAATGTACATACAGATTTGCATATCAAATCGATATTACGTTTGTTTTGTGGCTTTGTTACTTTTTTCTGTGGGTTTTAGTTTACATTTGGTATTAGTTATGCGCTTGAAATCGAAGATCGGAATCATATTGTTATGATCTACAATATTTTGAATTTTTTTCCCTTTGCTATTTATTAATTATCAATATAACCTTAAACATGGGTTCGATTATGATCAACATTTGGCAATATTTGCCAACATATCAGCATTTAATAAAATTCAATGTCCTCCAAAGGGAAGTATAGTTATACGAAAAAAAACAGTAATACACTCAATATTCACAAATTTTGGCCTCTTGGCCTTTATCAAGTGAAAGACGACAATATGTATATTAGTTACATAGTATTAAGTCTGCACAATACACACTTTCATGGCAAATGTTTCTAGATGTTTATCCCAGGCTGTCTTCCTCGTTTGGTTTTGCAAAATTAAATTATAGCGATTAGTTTTATGAATTAAATTGATACTATTTATATGGAATACCAGAATCAAAGTTATCATTAATACGATAAAAGAAATTTTGTCGTACATACCTCTCCCGACCCTGATACCTAACCTTAAACATTTAACTTAACCTCAGCCATGAAGCTGTGTATTGTGCCAACTTAATACTATGTAACTAATATACATATTGTCGTTTTTCACTTGATAAAGGCCAAGGGGCCAAAAATTTGTGAATATTGAGTGCTTTACTGCTTGTTTTGTACATACTAATACGTTGTTGTCACACAGATATCAGGAATAGCGATATCAATATTTTGCAAACTTTACGGTCAGTATAATGACCTTCTTTGTAAGTACAGTGATTCACTAAATGAAATGTTGAATCGTCTGTTCGATGTTGGTCTTTTAATCGTGTGTTCGATGTTGGTCGTATAATCGTCTGTTCGATGTTGGTCCTTGAATCTTCTGTTCGATGTCTGTTCGATGTTGGTCGTTTAATCGTCTGTTCGATGTTGGTCGTTAAATCGTCTGTTCGATGTTGGTCGTTTAATCGTCTGTTCGATGTTGGTCGTATAATCGTCTGTTCGATGTTGGTCGATGTCTGTTCAATGTTGGTCGTTGAATCGTCTTTACTGATTTTGACGAGGATTAATTCCTAAATTATTTCATTTAAAGTTAACTCTGGACTCATGCCGGATATGACAGGTCGACAGGGATTGCTCTTCCATGGCACCTGATCCCACCACTGGATGAGTGTTTTACTGTTTTTTCGTATCAGCATTCTGTTTCAAGTTTTGAAACATCTGATCGAAAATGGATATCTTTGAAGAAGTTGATGAGTGTACGGTCATTGGAATACGCGAGGATGTCCGAACGGCCAAATATTTCATTTCTTTATTATGATCTCTGTAAATGCAACACGTTAAACGGACATAACCTATGTTTTTCCAAATAATGTCTTTCTTTTTTTACTACTTAGATTGGTATACAAATAATAAAGAAGATATACACAGGCACAAAAAGTTTGTTTGTGAAAATTGCTTGCAATTGATTAATTCAATCTTACTATTTGTACATATATATGTATACCACACTGGATGTGACCTTATTTTCACAAAATATATAGAAACATAAGATTTTTGTGTATAGCTCTGTTTCGTTATTGTATAAAACATCACAGATACCAAAGTATAAATCTTAAGGATGTCCAGGACACAGATACAAATCCGGCAAAAATGGACAAACATGGACCTCTGGAAACCAAGAGGTCGGATCAGGTGCCATGGAGGAGTAAGCATCCCTTGTCGACCGGTCACATCCGCCGTGAGTCCACCGTCAAGTGGAAATACGATACGTGAGGAACGAATCCTTGTCACAAATGCTACAGACGTCTCAACATTCGCCAACGAAATTCAACTCGACAACACACCCAATGAAACAGAGTAATCGCAAATAAGACTATTATACCGACCGTAATATTTGCTGAAAGTTGACGCGGTTTTCGATATCCTTGTGTCGATAATCTGCCAGTGAGTATTTTACATCTGTATATGAAATGTTCATATGTTGAAACACGTCCTAGCATATCAGATCATTTGTGAAATATAAACTCCATATGCGAAGTATTGTTATTATATATCAATCTTAATAGTAAAAATGGAAAGAAATAAAAAAACACAGTTAATTCCCCTTTAAGTATGTAATACTTGTTTGCCAAAGTACGGTAAATTTCAAACATGTATAGCAATAATTTAAGTTTAAGTAGGAAATATCTATTACTTGAAAAATTATTAATTTTAACATATTTTTGTATATAACAATGAAGAACAACAACATAAATTGTAAACAACAAAACAAACGTCAACGTCTGAATAAGAAGACGAAGAAAAAAAAAGAAGAAGAAGAAGAAGAAGAAGAAGAAGAAGAAGAAGAAGAAGAAGAAGAAAGAAGAAGAAGAAAGAAGAAGAAGAAGAAGAAGAAGAAGATGATGATGATGATTATGATGATGATGATGTGATGATGATGATGATGATGATGATGATGACGCCGACGATGATGATGATGATGATGTAAAATAAGTAACATTAAAGCATTACATTGAATCTTACTTAATTTTTCTACAAAAATTATTTCTTTTTCATCAAATATATCAAATGTAAGATGTACCTAAATTTATGTGTATTTGCAACGCATCATTCAGCCCTCTGTCCTACAGAAACGCATTGTTACGAAATATAGATAAAATAATACATTGATATATCATATTACTTATTACTGTCAGTATATATATATATATATATATATATATATATATATAATTTCTTGCTGAAATACTTACTAAATGGTCCACCCATCTAGATCATTAATAGTTGATAGATTTACAAAAACCATAGAAATGACTGAACTGTAATTATATATGATATATTTGACATACCTGTATAACTTCCGAGATCACAATTTTCAGATCCGTCGACATTCTACGATGATGTATAATGCAGTTGCCATGAGTCTTGGATAACTACTAGAGCACAGGATATCCAGTATCGATCTATACTTCACACTAACACGAAGCGTTATTGGCGTCAGCAGTGAAAAACTGAATCAAAACGAAAAGAAAGACGAAACAGATGTGACATGTCTACAAAATCATATAGTCAATATTCATTATAAGTCCACATGGCCTATATTATCGATGAAAATAAAGCAGATATCCCAATGATTTCATGTATATAGACATTGTTAAGTAATAACATCGGATTGCAAAACTTGTACATATGTCGAGCAGATTGCGAATACTTTGTAGAAAATTGATTAAAAATGTCGATATTTTGATGTTCTAAAAGATAAATAAAATGGCAATCACAAACCTACAACTGTGGTTTAAAACTGACAGTTGCTATGGAAGTTAATGCGAGAAGTTTTTTTCCAGAAAATAATAAGATAAAACAGGACTGATTGTTAAAATCCTGATTTACATTGTAACTAGGATGTAACATAACGTGACCGTCGATGTTTTGGAAATGATGTAAGAATCACTGAATGGAAATGTTATAATTACTAACAACGACACACCTCAGCAGTTTTATGAGCAGACTCTGTGTCGTGTATATCACACTGTAATAATAATGATAATAATAATAATAATAATGAAGAGGAGGAGGAAGAAGAGATGATGATGATGATGATGATGATGATGATGATGATGATGATGATGATGATGATAATGATGATGATGATGATGATGAAGATGATATAAAAGCTAACATTATAAGTGTATATATGAACATAATACTACAACGGTATTATAATACATGTGAGCTTACACATGTTTTTTCTCATACTCGTGTTGCTAAATACTATTACAAAAAAACTTGTTGCTAATGTATCATTTGCTATGGCAATTCTTTCTTTCCATAAACTATTTGTGATAAAATTGCAAAAATATGTCTTGACGCTGAATTACAACTAAATTAAAAAAAATCAGATATGTATTTATAACGTTACATTTTTCATCAACATCTAATGTATTCATTGTAAAAAAGCGATAAACTATTACATAATGCAAGTGAGCGTGAAACTACTAACTTATGTATCGGAGCTGTAGTAATTTGAGCACATCAGAGCATAGACGTACATTAGTTCAGAAATCTGTCTTTTTATACTGTTTCTCTGGTGATCTGGCATTTGTAGTAACGACTCCCTAGACCCCCTGTCTTATACGTCTGATAAATGAACGAGATTCAGGGAATGCAAAGTTGTAATATATTCCAATACATGAAAGCATTATTGATTAAAATCTCAACGAAAGTGTAGGCATATTTAAATACAAAATAGTACTTACCCCCCCACACACACACACACACGCACGCGCGCGCGCACACACTTCTAATTTGGAGGTGGGACCACGTGCCATCACTCTCGTGAATCCAAGGGAAATCTCCCGAAATCCAGAAATATATAGTGGTATAATAACAAAACAGTATGTAAAATATAGATAAAAAAGTAGAAATATATAGTGGTATAATAACAAAACAGTATGTAAAATATAGATAAAAAAGTAGAAATATATAGTGGTATAATAACAAAACCATGTAAAATATAGATAAAAAAGTAGAAAATAGTGGTAGATAAAAACAGTATGAATATATAAAAAAGTAGTGGTATAATAACAAAACAGTATGTAAAATATAGATAAAAAAGTAGAAATATATAGTGGTATAATAACAAAACAGTATGTAAAATATAGTATAATAACAAAACAGTATGTAAAATATAGATAAAAAAGTAGAAATATATAGTGGTATAATAACAAAACAGTATGTAAAATATAGATAAAAAAGTAGAAATATATAGTGGTATAATAACAAAACAGTATGTAAAATATAGATAAAAAAGTAGAAATATGTAGTGGTATAATAACAAAACAGTATGTAAAATATAGATAAAAAAGTAGAAATATATAGTGGTATAATAACAAAACAGTATGTAAAATATAGATAAAAAAGTAGAAAATATATAGTGGTATAATACACAAAAACAGTATGTCAAATATAGATAAAAAAGTGGTGGTATAATAACAAAACAGTATGTAAAATATAGATAAAAAAGTAGAAAAATATGTAGTGGTATAATAACAAAACAGTATGTAAAATATAGATAAAAAAGTAGAAATATGTAGTGGTATAATAACAAAACAGTATGTAAAAAATAGAAAATAGATAATAACAAAACAGTAGTAAAATATAGATAGTAGAAATATGTAGTGTATAATAATAACAAAACAGTATGTAAAATATAGATAAAAAAGTAGAAAAATAGTGGTATAATAATAAAACAGTATGTAAAATATAATAAAAAAAGTAAAATAGTAGTGTAAAATAAAACAGTATGTAAAATATAGATAAAAAAGTAGAAATATGTAGTGGTATAATAACAAAACAGTATGTAAAATATAGATGAAAAAGTAGAAATATGTAGTGTTATAATAACAAAACAGTATGTAAACTATAGATGAAAAAGGTAAGTTTAAGGTCTTTGATACCAACAATAGAGAGATGGAAGCGGTTCCATGGAGGAGTAAGCCTTCTTTGTCCGACTGAACAGGCCGCTGTGAATACACACAGCCGGTAAATAGCTCTTGTTATATCATATAACATAACAAATTAGGAATAAAACCTGGTCACATTCGGTATTGACAATTAACAACTACAGGGGAGATAAATCCTGGTCACATTCAGTATAGACAATCCCCTGTATCTGTTGAATTGTCTATACCGAATGTGACCAAGAATTGCCTCCCTTGTATCTGTTAAATTGTCTATACCGAATGTAACCAAGAATTACATCCCCAGTATCTGTTGAATTTTCTATACCGAATGTGACCAAGAATTACCTCCCCTGTAGTTGTTGAATTGTTTATACCGAATGTGACCAGGAATTGCCTCCCCTGTAGTGATACTGGGGAGGTAATTCCTGGTCACAAATGGTATACACAATTCAA
>BROG01000809.1:0-300388 GCA_030159075.1 Atrina japonica
TAAAAGTAAGCAAATGACAATATTTTGGATTATTACAGGAAGAAAAATTCAAATTTGTATATTGGGGTTTTGCCCCACCCCGTGAAATGTGTATTTTACCTTTAACATAAAACCTATTTTCATCCCATCCACAAACAATATATATTCTTAATTATACTGGCAAGACAGATTCAATGGTATATATATTGAGGTCTTTCCTCACACCCTTAAATATATACATTTTGTATATTTTTACTAATAACTTGGAACCAATTCACATCTCCAACCAATAACCACATGTATTCATAATTCTTAGGGAGAGATACATTGTGTGGAGTATATGGGGTCCGTGGATTAAGCCTATACTTCCCCACGCCCAACAAATTGTTTTTTTGCTTAAAAATAATAAATACAATTCATATTCCCACCCCTTAACCATATATAAATATTGCTTCTAATTGAAAGGCACATTTAGTGATATTAGAGGAGGACATGACCCATCCCAGAAATTTATGTTCTTTTACTTATGATTTGAAAACGAAATCTTGAATTATTTAGATTTTAAAATTGACTGTTTAAACTTTTTTCCCTCAAACAGATTAATGATTTCAAATTACACACGAAAATATGTACCAGAAAAATAAAGAATGTGTTAAAACAGGAGGGGGAAATTAAAATATTAGGCCCTTCAATACACGAAATGTATTTCCGGGTCATGTGTGCTCATATGAGAATAAAGCAGCAATCATTTTATTTTAGGTGGGGGGGGGGGGGGGCTTAAATCAAATTGTTTATCCTGATTTTTTTTTTATCCTTGTAATTACTTACCTACCTTTTTATTTTTCCTCTATCCTGTCCTAGATTGTTTTTTGTTACCCACTATAGTAGTTATAGGCAGCTCTCCGGCGTGCCATTTGAATTTTGCCGCTAGGGGGGCGCTTTTTAACGGTTTTTGATGACGTCATCAGAATGCTGGCTTCTGATTGGTCAATTCAAATGGCACGCCGGAGAGCCGCCTGTGACGTCATAAGCGGAAGTGCGTCATACCGGAAGTGAGGTCATACCGGACGTGTGTCATACCGGAAGTGAGGTCATGTTGTCATGGCAATAAGGAGAAAGAGCCAATCGTTGAGCTTGGAGGCGTGTCTATGAGCGGAAGTGGAAGGTTGTGGGGGCGGCCATCTTGGCCAAGGAGCCAATGAGAGCCTTCGTTACAAGAGGTTGGGGTCACGAGAGGTCACGTGAGTTCCCGAGAAGTCAACGGTAAGAGAGAGAAGTTGGGTTTTTCCAGTTTTGAGCTGAGAGTGAATCTATTTTTAGAACCGAAACTTTGGGTTTTTTCCAGTTTTGAGCTGAGAGTGAATCTATTTTTAGAACCGAAACTTTGGGTTTTTCCAGGTTTGTGAAACTCGTAGTTGGTGGCGCCACCGTCGGTGAAACTAGTAGTTGGTGGCGCCACCGTCGTTGAGAGTTGTGTATCATCAAGTGCGCATGCTTGAGAAGCGGTAGGTCGAGCTCGACTCAAGCTTGTACTAAGACTTGTATTGATATTGTTTGTACATGTTTCATACGATAAACACTAAACCTATGGTAATAAAAATTCAAACACTCACCCTATGCTGGTAGTGGTTTTCTGACGATGTTGACTCTTCGAGCTTCGGATCGTAAATGAGCTCTCCGAGGTCTAACTGAACCAATACTCTAGTCATGTGACTTTTTTTTTTTTTTGGAGATAATTCTATTTTTAGTGCATGGAAAATAATCTTGTCCTATCCAATAAAAAATGAAACACTCAAACTAAAAGTAGTGGTTTTTTTCTTATGATGTTAACACCTCGAGCTTCGGATCTCAAATGAGTTTTCACAGGCTGAACTGAACCTCTCTCTAGTCACATGACTTACTATATTTAGACTTTTATCTAATGAAGTGAATACATCATAACAAAAACACAAAAAACACAAATAAAATTTAATGTTGAATATACGCGACTAAATAGTGTGTAGTCACTACAAATTAACACAAACACAAACCCTGCATACCTTTAGTGAAGGTTTCTTTCCGAATAAGTTGAGTGGCCCTTAAAAGGGCCATTGATTGCTCCGAAAAGCTGAATAAGAGAGAGAGATTCTAATATCTGTCGAGTAGACATCGCCAACGACGAACTTCTCTTTCTTTTTCTATCATCAGTCGATTTATCTCGGCCTTATGTTGTCGAAGATTGGCTAATGCTTCCTGAGCTAGTACGTATTGTACAGGTACTGGAAGTGAAGGGTCAGGTCTAGGTGGTTCCTGGTGTTGTGTAGTCGGTGTCACAGGGGTCCTACCAGAATTGATTGGGCTGCGTGGCCTTACTACAATACGTGTCCTCTGTGTCAGAATGATTCTCATGTTTCTCTCTTCAGGTTGCATTTCCATGTCGGATGAGTTATCCATGATGATGAACTAATACCGAGACTCGGGCAGTACTAGCTTATATAGAGTGAATGACGTCACGTATTGATTTTTTCTCCCGTCTGAACATCTGCGTCTAGACACCTATTTTTGACACTTTTGACACTTGGCATCTGAACACCTGTTGTTGACACTTGGCATCTGAACACCTGTTTTTGACATTTTTGACACTTGGCATCTGGCCACCTGTTTTTGACACTTGACATCTGGCCACCTGTTTTTGACATATGGCCACCTGTTGTTGACGATTTTTCTGTCTAGACATCTACGTCTAGACATCTACGTCTAGACATTTGGCCACCTGTTTTTAAGACAGATACTGTCACTAGTTTTTAGTATTTCTAATTCTATATGAAAATAAAACGAAATACAATAAATTCTAGTTTTATGGACCTATAAAACATAAAAGACTAGAATATAAAATACTATAAATGTGATGATACTTCGTTTAAGTATCTATACAGTTCTTTTCTTTTTATTATAAATACATGTCTACAGTTACCGTACTTCATTTTAGATTTGACAACGGAAGCATACACACGGAATGGCTCATTTACCGAACTTTGATTTATTGTTAAATGAAAGACAAGAACAGGCGAGAAGTCAAAGGCAGGCTCACCAGAGAGATCAACGGGGTGATGGATTTAATGCAAACAGACAACTCACCGATTATAGTGAATACTATGAAGTAGACACCCTGAGTGAGCGTAAATCACGTAAGTTTAAAACGGCCTCGAATGTGTACCAAGTCAAGTTTAAACATTTTTCTAAAGATGCCATACACTTGGTATCAGAGGTAATAGATCATATGTTGACTTCTATTAAGAACAAACTACAGTGTGAAGATCGGGATAAGATGAGAGTCAATATACATCATCCATCTTTAAAAAGTGAAGTGTGGGTAGAATTTACGGATGCTAAAGACCTGAATGCTGATCTACTCATGGAGAAAATTGAGAAAGTGCAACAGAGTAATGAAAATTTTAGAATCGAAGATGGGTCTCTACCACCCTGTCAGTAATCCATGTCATACAACCTGTAGTAGTAGCGGGGGTGGAAAACGAAAATATCATCTCAGTGTTGATAAAAAAGTGTTTGTGAACAAGAAACAAAGTTTGATTCAGATCAAGAATACAGACAAAACCTGTTTAGCTCGTGCTATTGTAGTTGGTCGTTTTCATTGTCAGAAACCTGGACTTGGAGATGGAGACAAGTACAAAAACTGGCAACGCTATTGGAAAACTTTGATTTATGGTGATGCAAATAGATATACTCTTCAACGACGAGAAGCTCATGCCTTAATACAACAAGCTGGATGTGATCCCCAGCAAGAGAGTGGCCCTGAAGAATGGCAACGTTTTCAGACTGTGTTGTTACCCCACTACCGTTTGAAAATCTACGAGCTGAATACCAACACAAAACGATTGACATTAAATGTACTGTATAGTGGTGTGGGATCTGGGGGCCCCATTCACGTCTTATACGATGATCACCATTACGATTGTATCGTATCTATGCCTGGACTCTTGGAATGTAATTACTATTGTGACCGTTGTGATGTGGGTTATGGTCATGTAGAAGATCACCGATGTCCTCAATGCTGCTTTCGTTGTTTTGCACCGTGGCCCTGTGTTCCAGACAACACAATAAAACCAATAGAATGTACACATTGTCAGGGGACATTCATATCGACTCAGTGTTACGAGAATCATTTGAAACCTTATAGTAGAAATACGACCAAGACTCCATGTCAGCTAATGACTCGATGTCCCACTTGTCAAGTATGGATGAGTAAGAAACAATTCACACAACACTGCTGTCAAGAAAAGAAGAAAAAAATGTCGCCATTGTAAACAGATCGTGGATCTAGACCATCGCTGTTTTATACAACGGATCCCTTCTCAGGATGAATCATCTTCACCCCCTTTTTACATTTTCTATGATTTTGAGTGTACCCAGGATACCGGAGAACACAAACCTAATCTATGTATTGCTCATCGAGTATGTCCCCAGTGTACATCCGATGATTGGTGTGAACAATGTAAAACCATGGAGGATCATCGTATTACATTCCGAAGTCCTACGACACTCACTGATTTTTTGACTTGGTTATTTCAAACGACCGTGTATGATAACATACATCAAAGGGAGAAACTTTTACATGATGGAGCTATAGCTATTGCTCATAACTTTAAAGGGTACGATGGACAGTTTATTTTACATCATCTGGTACATCATGCCTGTGAAAAACCTGATGTGATCATGAACGGTTCTAAGATTATGTCTATGATGGCAGGAAACATCAGGTTTAAAGACTCGTGTAATTTCTTGTCATTTCCTTTAGCTTCGTTACCTAAAGCTTTTGGATTGACTGAACTCAAGAAAGGCTACTTTCCGCATTTGTTCAATACAGAAGCTAATGCTGATTACATAGGAGTATATCCCCCAGCTATGTATTACAACCCAGAAGGTATGAAACCTGATGTCCGTCGTGATTTTGAAGCGTGGTATCAAGACCAAATTCAAAAAGGGTGAGATTTTTCATTTGCAATGCGAATTAGAAGAATACTGTGAATCGGACGTGACTATTTTGCGACAAGCTTGTATGCATTTTCAAAGCATGTGTTTGAAACTAACCGATGTGGACCCTTTTGCTGAATCGATTACGTTTGCCAGTACGGGAAATATAGCCTATCGTGGCAATCATATGCAAAAAGATACGATTGGTATCATACCTCCGCGGGGATATCCTTCACCACGACAGTATTCCACCCTAGCATTACGCTGGTTGAGTTGGAAAGAACATGAAACTGGTCAAACGATTAGACATGCTCGTCAGGGAGGTGATGGTAATCATGAAGACTCTCGCACCATTTACGAGTTTCATGGCTGTTTTTGGCACGGATGTCCCTTGTGTTTTCCTAACTTAAAGCAAGAGCAACACCCGTTTCATCCTTCTTTGACGTATGAAGAAGTGTATCAAAAGACCTTAGCGATAGATCAGTATTTGCGTCAACGCTATCAAGTAGAAACGCTGTGGGAACATGACTATCGTCAAAGGTACAAGACGGATCCAGAGTTTCAACATTTCATTGATAAAACATATGAGGAGTTTCCCGACCCGTTAGTTCCAAAAGATGCTTTATTTTGAGGTCGAACGAATGCTACTCGTTTGCTTTGTGAAGAAGGAGACATTCGTTACGTGGATGTATGTTCTTTGTACCCGTTTGTCTTGAAACATGGGACTTTTCCCATTGGACACCCAGACGTGATTACTCATGATTTCAAAAGTCTAGATCAATATTTTGGACTGGTACAATGTCGAGTTATTCCTCCTCGTCATCTGTTTCACCCCGTGTTACCTTATCGGTTTTGCAGGAGGAAAGCTACTTTTTCCTTTATGCCGTACTTGTGCTCAACAAGGAATCGAACAGGAGTTGGGTATGAGTTATCGATGCTCTCATACGAATCAAGAACGACGTTTGTTAGGTACATGGACGACGTGTGAATTGAATAAAGCTATAGAAAAAGGTTATGTGATCGATCGTATCTTTGAAGTATGGCATTTCCCTGATCAGTCCAATACTTTATTTCGTAGCTATATTGATCAGTTTCTCCAGATTAAGCAACAAGCTAGTGGTTTTCCTGCTTCCTGTCAAACAGAAGAAGATCGTCGTCAGTACCTCAAAGAGATTGAAACGAGAGAACAACTGATCATACGAGAAGAAGATGTAGAGAAGAATCCTATCTTACGGACCATTGCTAAACTGTTTCTGAACTGTTTGTGGGGTAAATTTGCTCAAACGGACTAATTTACCTCAGACACAGTATGTGGAGAGTTACGAAGCATTACAACAGTTACTTCAAGATGACACTCGTGAGATATTATATTTAGAACTGATTCCAAATGACGAAGGCCATGATGAGCTTGACATGATGCTGGTGAATTCTAAACAGAAGGATGACTTTGATGAACCCAATGGTTTTAGCAATGTAGTGCTAGCAGCTTTTACGACGTCTTTAGCACGGTTACATCTCTATGCCACCCTAGAACGTTTGGGAAAACGTGTGTTATATTTTGATACAGACAGTATCATTTATCAACACGATCCACAGCAGTGGAATCCTACCATCATAAACAGTTTAGGAGGATGGACAGACGAATTAGATGGCGATTCTATCTTATCCTTTGTCTCGGGAGGTCCTAAAAATTATGCGTACAAGACTCGTCAGGACAAAACGGTGTGTAAAGTCAAAGGAATCACTTTTGATAGTCGTACCACTTCTACAGTCAACGTAGATACATTGAAACAGTTGTTACGTGGTCAACAAAAGAAAGTACTGGTATCGTACCCTCATAAGATCATGCGAACGAAACAACATAAAGTCAAAACACAGGCGATGACTAAAGAAGTGCGTGTCGTGTATGATAAGAGACATCGCATTGAAAACTTTTGTACTTTACCTTATGGTTATTGAATAAAGTTTGAATAAAGTTTTTTGAATAATAAAATGTATGAAACTTGACTTTGGTGTTGGTGTTGATGATATAAAACAGAAGACAGTGAAGGGTAGGGTTCATTGATACAGTGTGATCTCAAGTACACGCATCATGGCGACTCTTGATTCGAAAGATCATGGTAGTTTTTACATGACTTTACCTAGCGATGCTAGTTTAAAAGTCTTTCCCGATAATACCTTAACAGAATTCAAAACTCATTTACCTCAAGCTTTAAGTATGATGGATAGTGAGTGGGAAGTAGCGTTGAGTGAATTGATCTTTCCCAACTTGATAGAATCGATAACATCCGATGAGAATTACATAGATGTCCTGGTTCCCCCTTCACGTTCCTTTGGAATCCGTCGTGACACCTAAAAATCCCCAGGACCCCTCTACGTATCCTAAGAAAAAGGAAATGAAATATCGTCAAAAATGAACGTTTTACTGTAGAATTGATTAAGAAACACGTCTCGTTAGATGATCCCCAATTTGATCATGTCATCTCTAAAACTGATACGAAGTCGGGGATCGCTTTTGTAGGAAGTATTTGGAGACTTAAATTTCGTTCGGGGTTTTATGCGTCTCCTGCTGCTTTAATAGAAGAGATGAAAGTTGGCTTTTCTAGAGCCTTTCAATATGTCATTGATGGTATAGAAGATCTCTCTCATAAAAATACTATTAAATTCAGATATGACGAAGCTTTAGATCGATTCATCATTGAGTTTAAAGGCCGATCCATCTATTCCGTTCCCTTTTTAATACGTTTTCCAAGTCTACTGGGTTATAAGCTAGGCTTTGAAGCCGTTGAAATGAATGAGGAGATGACGAAATGGATCGATGTCACACACATGCCACGGTATCCACCCGATTTAAATATTGGTATGAGTGGTATCTATGTCTACAGTAACATTGCCGAAAGTCAAATTGTAGGTTCACAATCGTTACCGTTATTACGTGTGGTCCCTTTTCAAACGGGTCAATCGCTCAATCATCAGCATTGGGAACCTTTTCATTACAATTATGTGGGTTTAAATAAAAAGTATTTTGATACCATTGAAATACAATTGAGAGATGACATGGGACGTTAAATTCATTTTCTAGGAGGAAAAGTGATTGCCAAACTTCATTTTCGTCGTGTCATTTAAAATGAAGTGCAACACAGGACTTGGGTCAGTTTATGACCGAGAGTCATCGTGTTCACATCTTGTATTTGACATCTATCAATATGAAACCAACGAAAAGAGAAAATGACATGAATAATGACGCGAGAAAAGAAGACATGAAAAGACGTAAGGGGTGGAAAGGGGAGAAACAGAGAGAAGAAGAAGAGAAACAGAGAGAAGAAAAAAGGAAACAGAGAGAAGAAGGGAAACAGAGAGAAGAAGAAGAAGAACAGAAAGAAAGAATAGGGGAAACGATGGAAGGACAGGAAAAGATAGAAGGAGAGAAAAAGTCAGAAGGACAGAGAGATGAAGGAAAAGAACAGAGAATGAAAAGAAAGAGGGGACGCCCACGCAAAAGTATCCGTAGAGAGAACAAAAAGAACAAAGAGAAGAAGAAGAAAAGGGACAGAGGGAAGGAGTGAAAAGGGGACGACCACGAAAAGTAGAACAGGAAGAAATACCTCATGACATTTTAATGTTTCTACGACAATGGTTAAGCGATTGTCGTCAGTCTCCCATGTACGGTGACACTTTTCATTTACAATTAAATGATAATAATGGCAATCGAGCAGGTATGATGTATCATGTGCATAAAGAACAACGCCAAGTAGCATGGGATCCATTTGGTCATCATGTAGACGTACCTATGATACAATTTGTGTTTCAGGACAAAAAACGTAGAAAAATATGATTTTTTAGTTCTGATCTAAAAATAGATTTTATGAACCTTATAAAAAGGGAGTGAGAATGCACATCAGGGACCATTCACTCTCAGACACGATGGAAAGAACATCAAGTATGGACACTTTATTTTCATCGACGATGGATGCTAGTCAGACCGTCACGGATAGTGCTCCCATGAACCGAGACATGATGGATAGTGTACCACGAGTTCATCGAGTAGAAGTAGATAGTGTACCACGAGCTCATCGGGTTGAAGTGGATAGCGTACCGAGAGTCAATCTGATAAAAATGACAAGGACTCCACCTACCGAAAGGAGACAAGGTGTGACCACTTTTAAACTAAGACCTGCTACCGTCAGAGGGTTATCGTTTCATCAGGAATTAAGAATACCTTTAGCCTTGCCTAATTTTTTGTACGTATGAATCCAGGTACCTGACGTTCAAAGATCATCGGCCAAAATATCTACCGGGACCTAAACAGACAGAATTAGCCAGAGCAGGATTTGTGTATTTAGGGAACAGTGACCACGTTCAGTGTTTTTCTTGTGGCATCTGTTTAAAAGATTGGGAATGGAGCGATAATGCTTTTACAGAACATCGACGTTGGTCTAAAGATTGTGCTTTCAGTCAATTGCTGATATAAACATATCACAGACTCATCCTTGTTTCATTTGTGGTGAAATTGGACATTGGTCTCCTAGATGTCCTAAGAATAACGAGTCGGCAGCAACAACAACAACATCAGTAAGAGTAGAACCTGAGAACAAAGTAGAAAATCGATCTCGTCAATCGGACCAGTGTTATAAATGTCATCAGTCAGGTCATTGGGCTTATGAATGTCCCGAACAGACTTCAACAGGGGTCAAACGTAAACTCAACTTGATGCAGGTCATTGGTCAAGAAGGGAGGCAAAGCCACCAAGAAAGGGAAAGTGGAAACCGAACAGCAGTGATTGTCATTTAGTACTGTTTATCGTGTAAATACGTTTAGTGTCACAGCGTCAAGGAATCCGAACCGACCGATCTAGGACAAAAGCTGACGTTCTTTTGCTCCGTGCTGTATGGGCAAGATCAACCGTAGTAGTGAGACAAAGTGACTAAAAGTTTTGTTTGCGTGTTCTCATAGTTCATTCTTATGTATTGTACATAGTCACAGAAAGTGAATCAGTGTTCTCAAAGTTAATGTTGTCATAGTTCATTCTTATGTTAATCAAAGTTAATGTTCTGATAGTTAATCAGTGATTTCATAGTTCATTCTTGTGTATTGTACATAGTCACAGAGGGACGGCCCTAATCCTCTGTCGACTATCTAAAAAGTTTTTAGCGGGGCATTAAACTTATTAAAAATGATCTGGTGTTTGTGTATTTATGACTAAAAGGTGTACACGTTTAGAGTACACTTAGAGATTAAACCTATTGAATATAAGGTATACACGTTTAGAGTACACTTAAGAGTCCTTATAAGGTGTAAACTTAGAGTTTTGCTCTAGTATCTACAAGGTAGACATAAAGGAGTGATCTAATGTAAAAAACAAAACTACAAAACTATGAGTAGAAGGAGATCAAGAGTAAAAGTGTAACACTTAGAGTGAGATATAGAGAAAGAGATACAGAATAAGGGTATACAAAGGATCTATGTTTTAAAACTGCTCTAATCAGTCGTAGGTTTCTTTTCGTAAAAGTTAGGTGGCCCTGAAAAGGGCCGTTTGTGTTTTAGGCTTTATATGCCATGGCATAAAAAGCATTTTGTCCGTTTTCTCTGCCGTCTTTCTCTTTTTTCTTTTTTTCAAGCTTCACGAGCTCAATCCATTCGTAGATATTCGATAACCAGTCCACCTTTCTTCCCACTGTATTGGCACATATCATCCATTCTTCTTTTTCTTGTACTTCGCCCCACATGGTTACACAGTCAGCCATGATCAAACAATGACTATAGACTCTTAGACATACTCGGCAGGGTGTGACGTCACACGTCGCGTGAGCGGTTCTTCTCCTTCTTGTTGAACATCACTTAGTGAAAAACAAAAACCAAAATGGAGAGTATCTATACAGAAGCTATTTACAGAATTATTCTGTTACAACAGAAGACCAAGTGGCGTACAATGAAGTGTAATCGTTACTATCAGAGTCTACTGACGAAACTGAATCAGAGATGGAGGCAACTGAAACATCAGCAAACCTCGCAGAAAGTCAGAGATCAACTCGATCGGCAGTACCGACAGTGCTTAGAGTATTTGTCAGCTCAGTATGTTTCTACAAGAAAACAGATTAGAGCTAGTTTTCGTCACCTACAGATACCGATCATCATGACGATCAAGAGAAAGACAGATGATCTACTGGAAGCAGAACAACGTTTACCTCTGAAAAAGAGAAGATGTTACTGTCAATATTAGTAACCTAACTAACGCCCTTTTCAGGGCCACCCAACTCATTAGAAAAGTAATCTAAACTGTATTGAGATATGTTACATCTACTACTACTACTCTATAAAACATAAACCCTATTACTCATTTTATTGTGTCATAAACCCTATAACTCATTTAATTGTCTCATAAACCCTATAACTCATTTTATTATATACACTGCACATTCAGTTTAAGGTTTCTTCTCGTAAGATATAAGTGGTCCTGAAAAGGACCGTTGTTTTTGGCATATCTGCCATGATTTATGTACAGAATCTCTTTTTAAACGGCAAACACTTCTCATCCATTTGCTTACGTTTTCTCTCTTCTCTACCAAACCGTAAAACAGAATTGAGAAGTACAATTCGTCTCAGGCGAACATCTTCTTTCCCCTGATGAAAGTTCAGATCAATCTTTCGTAACTTATCTTTAGTATCACGAATAATCTGCCTAGTATCATATACAGGCTCGATTAGAACAGGTTCGTTTTCTTGTTCCATAGTGTACTCCATAGTATACGCCATGTTTGACATTTTTTATTTGTATCACTCTTAGACTGATTTCTCCTAGGCGTCTATCACTCTTGGCGTTTTCATTGGTGGAATCACGTTGCCAACGATACATAGACCAATCATCAAATAGGTCAAAGTTGACGAGGCGGAGTACGTCGCGTGCGTTGTACTGCTCATATAAAAAGCCGTGCGCGTCTCATTTCACTGCGCTTCATATCAAGAAGACACACAACATGGCACAGCCAACGAAGCAAAGTTCGGAACTTGTGATTGATACCACTCTCTTTTGGGCGAGAAAGCCGCAGTACCTGTTGAAGACCCTGAAGACACCCACCCAGGAGTGGGAGTATTTTGAGAAGCAAAAGGCCGGGATGACGAGATTCTGTGAAGTTGCTGCGGCCCGTGCAGCAGCAGCAGAAAGGAAAAAGCTAGTGTGCTGTAGGGACTGCTGCTGCTGCTGCCTATAAGGCACAGGGTTTTAACAACCCATCAACAAACGGCCCTTTTCAGGGCCACCTAACTTACACGAAAAGAAACCTTAACTGAAACTATGCAGTTTTTGTGTTGTGTTATACTATAGTGGTAAGTCTAACCTATAGTAAGTAAGTTATTTCTTTTACTTGATCGATCAAATTTTATCAGATAGAAATTCAAAACGAGGCAATTCTAAAAATAGTAACATAAAACACTTGAGATTAAGTTCAGTTAGACTACTGAGAGTTCATTTGGCAGCCGAAGCTCGAAGAGTCAACATCGTCAGAAAAACTCTCTCTGAGTGAGTGTTTAATTTTTTATTTTTTATATACAGTAGTACAAGAAATAATATAAAATAATACAGATACTATTTTCACTATCTGAACTTTGATACTTGTTGAAACGACGTAAGTGAACAACTTCATACTTTACACTTTACAACTTTTGTCACTTTGTCACTTGTGTTACTTGTGTCACTTGTGCTTCTTGTGTCTGTCACTTTGAGACTTCATAACTTAGAACGTTGCACACGTTGCAAACTTTGAAACATGAGAACGGTACACACTTGATCACTTTGACAAACTTTGAGAACGACACAAACACTTGATCACTTTGACAAACTTTGAGAACAACACACACACACACACACTTGATCATTTTGACAAACTTTGAGAACGTTACACACTTTCATGTTCTATGGTTCTCACTCCTGCCGTGAGATTAGTCAGTCCCTGAAAAACTAGATATCCCATGATTCTATAGCCAAGATGGCTACCCTTCCTAACCTTCCTGTTTCGCTACCCACCCGCCCCTCTGGTTTAATGCATACAGCCCTTAAAGAGTCATCACCCCTTTTGTTCCACCCCTATAGTCTATACAGAGTAATCACCCTTTGTTTCATCTATACAGTCTATACAGAGTGATCCCCCTTTGCCCCATCTCTACAGTCTATACAGAGTAATCTCCCTTTGTTTCACCTATAGAGTCTATACAGATCCCTTTGTACATACTCTACAAGTCTTAGTACAAGCTTGAGTCGAGCTCGACCTACCGCTTCTCACGCATGCGCACTTGATGATACACAACTCTCAACGACGGTGGCGCCACAAACTACGAGTTTCACAAAACTGGAAAAACCCAAACTTTCGGTTCTAAAAATAGATTCACTCTCAGCTCAAAACTGGAAAAACCCAACTTCTCTCTCTTACCGTTGACTTCTCGGGAACTCACGTGACCTCTCGTGACTTCTCGTGACCCCAACCTCTTGTAACGAAGGCTCTCATTGGCTTCTTAGCCAAGATGGCCGCCCCCACAACCTTCCACTTCCGCTCATAGACACGCCTCCAAGCTCAACGATTGGCTCTTTCTCCTTATTGCCATGACAACATGACCTCACTTCCCGGTATGACACACTTCCGGTATGACCTCACTTCCGGTATGACGCACTTCCGCTTATGACGTCACAGGCGGCTCTCCGGCGTGCCATTTGAATTGACCAATCAGAAGCCAGCATTCTGATGACGTCATCAAAAACCGTTAAAAAGCGCCCCCTAGCGGCAAAATTCAAATGGCACGCCGGAGAGCTGCCTATAACTACTCACTATGACAAAGTTACATATGACTATAAAGCTGTGAATACTAAGGGGGTCAAATATCTGTGATCATTTTAACGCGAGGGTCAATTTACCGCACTGGAGGGTCAAAATATCGCATGGGGTCACTTTTGTGCAGGCAGTAAACTGCGATAAAATGACCCCGGTGATCATTCTACCGTAGGGTTAAAAAATCATATATACCGGGGTTACTGCTACATACATGTATGTATAGTCCGTTTGCTCTCAATTGAAACTGAGGTTTTGTCATTTTTTGCAAAAGCTAAATAATTTATATATTTTAAATGCTCGTCATTGTTATTTCAAAGATTATGCATAACTAAAAATGAATTTTAATTTCATCAAGCAATTCAGGGGTAAGAGTTTTGCATTAGCCTACTAATAGTGTAAGATTTTTCACAAATTTCAATAAAAATTACGTGGGTATAAATCCAATACATTGAACAGCTGTAAATATAAACGGTTTTCAAACCACATGGTGACCTAAAAATAGTCAATGTGCCATCTATTGTCCATTCACATAAAATTAATAGTTATTGGCGGATTCAACGGGGGATTGCGGGAAAAATTGATTTTTCTTTTTACTAATCTCATCACGTCTGGAATCCAGGAAAAGGCTTCCCAGAGCTTTTTAAATTGGTCCTACCGAAACCTCTAACTCGAAATATTGGATCCATCCTGGAATTTTATATCTTAAATTTTATGGATTTGGACTATTGGCTTTGTACAAATGTATTATGGGTTGTGTTTGCCCTACATATCGGTAAAAATATTGTCGTTTGCGGTTTTTTTCAGCATGTATGATTATAACAATTTATCTGTAGACAATGTTTGCATTGGACAAAATATTCTCCTGTGATATTTGGCTATCAGCTAAAGATCTGAAAATTTTGCTCCGAATTTCTTTTGAGAAGTGTATTCAGTATGATTTACTAGCGGATTACTAAGCCTGTCTCTTTTTCTAGATGCAGAAAAATGCTGCTACCAATGCTTCTTCAAATTTCAAAAATTATTGTTTTAGTAGATGCATAAAACATGACCCCCTAATGAAATATTGCCTCATAAGTAATCAAACACTTAAAATTATCTGCAGTGACCAAGGAAAGCGTGCCCATAACATTCATAAACCTTTTTTTTTCTTTAAAAGGTCGGATTTTTTTAAATTCCCCAAATTTTAAAGCCTCGCTCCGCTCGGCGAATAGGTTTTAATTTAAACCCACTCAAACTTTAATACTCAGTCATTTTTAATGATGTATGCATTGCATCGCAATAACTGAAACTTTACGTCACAAGCCTAATAAAATCCACCCATTAAAACGATTCTAGACCCCCCTCTGTTGTAAATATTTATTGCAAAATCAAAAGCATATAAAAAAGTGAAAATGGATCGCATGCACAGTTCCGTGCATTACGTACTACACATAATTTTCTGTTATCTAACCACCTTTAGAAAAAAATCCTGGATCCGCCCCCGACCACGCCTACCTTGTCACGCATTTAATTCATGCAGACTGGTCTATAAGGGACCATATCACAGTTTTAAGGCAACATAGGTTTCAAGTTAACATTCTTTGTTTGTTTTATGTTGTTTTACATCCAGTTCGCCATGAATTCTACTAATAAGATGAAATTATTTCAGTAACATAGTTTTGTGCATTATATTAAAAATGATGCAGACTTATAATTCCGATTTTTTCAGTTCCGAAAAAGTTATTGTGCTTTATGATACAATCCCATGCCAGTCTACTGTCATATGGCCCAGAATTTCTGATTTACATACGACCTACTTATGCATTAATAAGAAAAAATATGGGTGCCGTTTTATCAACTCTGCATTTACCCACAAGAACTTACAAAATTTTGTATTGCAGTAAAATGGGTAAAATTTTTGTTAGCATACCAAAAATTTGCATATTCACGATTCAGTTATGTACAGTAAAATTAAAAACATCGCTATAAAATTTAAATTTGATGATTAAGTGAAATTTAAGAAAATTTAACAAAACCCCAGTTTCAATGGTGAGCAAACGGGCTAAATATGTATTCAAAACTGTTATACAATAGGCTTCATAGCTCAATGCACATTATATATATATATATATATATATATATATATATATATATATATATATATATATATATATATATATATGTGTGTGTGTGTGTGTGTGTGTGTGTGTGTGTGTGTGTACAGAGATGGTCAGGTCTTCAGGCAGGTCAAGTTTAGAACAAGTTTAGAACAGCTGAGACTATTTTTGAGACCGAGTTATAGGATAGCAGACCATATTTTTATATTGGGATTTATGTGAAATAGTGCACACCAATATTACATACAAATTGGACTTTTTGTGTATTCAAGTGGATCCTTTTAATATTACGTTTCGAATTTATTGTGTATTCGTATGGATTTCTGAATTGGGACTGACCTGTGAGTTGTGATTTGTATTACTGTAAACTGTCATTTAGATTAAGTTTTTATTTTGTTATTGTTAATAAATTTTATAAATTTACTTTATTGTGTTCTTGAATTTTGCTGGCATATTTTAGGGTAATTCTGACCTCACAACAAAGGAAGCTAGAGAAAATGTCATCAAGCTTTCAAACTGGATAATACCAAAATGTAATTTGAGAGTATACTGTAGATCCCCCACTCCACACACTTCGATTGTAAATTAAATAAATCTATCAGTGATGTATTATGTAAGGATAAATAGGTCATAATTCAGTTTCATGAGGTTACTAGGCTGAATTTGAATTATCTTCCTCTTAACCGGGGCAGAATTTTTAAAGTCTACATATTAGACTTTCGTGACTTGTAAAAAAGTGCAATGGGCATTCATTCGTAACATTTATGTCTTGTATGGCTTGTGCTTTTTCAATACATCTCAGGGATAATCAATGAGATTTATTAGTGGATTGCCAGGCTGGACGCAAAAAATATTAATATTTTTATCTGACAGATGCGTAAAACCCTGGAATATTGTCTATTGCTTTACAATGTATCCAACATATAAAGTATTTACAGTGACCAGAGCAGGGTTCAGGCGATATAGCGCGTTCTAAAGTTGACACAATAACTATAAAACCTTTAATATTTCTGTATTTTTTTAAAAAATATATTAATAATAATTACTTTCCCAAACAAACAACAACAAAAAAAAAAAAACAAAAACAAAACCAAACAAACAAACAAAATACCAATCTTGATTTTTGTTTTGGTTTAAATGCAAATCTTTCTGAGGTGATGTTTATTGATGAGTGGTTACATGCGAGTCAAAAAACGAACAAATGTTAATTTGTAATATTTAGGCAGGATGTGACTTAGGTATTGACGATCCGGTACTGTCTGTTGCCTGTATGCTTGTCCGACATCCATAAACTTTTAAAAAATGCACAAAACAAAAACAAAACACACACAAACCAATAACAAAACACTCACAAAAACCAAATAACAACAACAAAAAACAACAACACATACACAGACAAAATAACAACACACAACACAACAAAACACGCAAACACAAGCCAAATAACATATAAAACAACAACACACAAAGCAAATAACAACACACGAAACAACACACACACACACAAACCTAATAACAACACATACACAAACAACATACAAAACAACAACACATACACAAACTAAATAACAACACACAAAAGAACAACAACAAACAAATCAAATAACAACACACATTCACAAACCAAATAACAATAAACAAAACAACAAAAACACACAAACCAAATAACAACACACACAAACCAAATAACAAACAAAACAACAACAACACAAAACAAATAACACAACACATACCAACCAAATGACAACACACAAAACAACAACACACCAAATCAAAAAAACACACACACAATCAACATAACAACAAAGCACAGGCACAAACCGAAGAACAATCACACAAAGCAACAACAACACACACAAAAGCCAAACAAAAACACACACAATCCAAATAACAACACACATAAATCAATTAACAACACACACAAACCAAATAACATACAAAACAACAGTACACAAAAAGCCAAAACACAACAAACAAAACAACACAACAAACCAAATAACACACAAAAAACAACAACACATACACAAACCAAATAACAACACACAAAACAACAACAACACACACACCAAATAAAAAACAACAACACAAACACAAACGAAACAAAATAACGACATACAAAACAACAACACACACAAACCAAATAACAATAAACAAAACAACAACAACACACAAAACAAATAGCAACACACAACATAAACACACAAACCAAATAACAAACAAAACAACACTAAACCAAAAAGCAACAAAACACACACAAACAAAATAAAAAGACACAAAACAACAATACACACAAACCAAATAACAACATACAAAACAACAACAGTACACACAAACAAACAAAATAACAAACAAAAGAACACGAAATGAAATTAAACACACACAAACCAAATAAAAACACACAAAACAACACACACAAACTAAATAACAACACACAAGACAACAACACACACAAACCAAATAGTAACACACAAAACAACATAAACACACACAATCCAAATAACAACACACAAAACAACACACATAGACCAAATAACAACACAAAAAACAACACACATAGACCAAATAACAACACAAAAAACAACACAAACATAAACCAAATAACAACACACAAAACAACAACACACACAAACCACAAACCAAATGGTAACACATAAAATAACATAAACACACACAAACCAAATAACGACACACAAAACAACACACACAAAACAAATAACGACAAACAAAATAATAATACACACAAAGCAAATAATAACACAAAAACAACGCACACAATCCAAATAACAACATACAAACAACACACACAAACCAATAAACAACACACAAAACAAAACACACAAACAAACTAACATCACACAAACAACACACACAAACCAAATAACAAAACACAAAACAACAACACACACAACACTTACAATAACAACACTTACACAAATCAAATAACAACAATAACAGCACAAAACACACACACACACAAACCGAAGAACAATCACACGACAACAACAACACACATTAACCAAATAACAATAAACAAAACAACAAGAACACACAAAACAAATAGCAACACACAACATAAACACACAAACCAAATAACAAACAAAACAACACAAAACCAAAAAGCAACAAAACACACACAAACAAAATAAAAAGACACAAAACAACAATACACACAAACCAAATAACAACATACAAAACAACAACAGTACACACAAACAAACAAAATAACAAACAAAAGAACTCGAAATGAAATTAAACACACACAAACCAAATAAAAACACACAAAAGAACACACACAAACCAAATAACAACACACAAGACAACAACACACACAAACCAAATAGTAACACACAAAACAACATAAACACACACAATCCAAATAACAACACACAAAACAACACACATAGACCAAATAACAACACAAAAACAACACAAACATAAACCAAATAACAACGCACAAAACAACAACACACACAAACCACAAACCAAATGGTAACATAAAATAACATAAACACACACAAACCAAATAACGACACACAAAACAACACACACAAAACAAATAACGACACACAAAATAATAATACACACAAAGCAAATAATAACACAAAAACAATGCACACAATCCAAATAACAACATACAAACAACACACACAAACCAATAAACAGCACACAAAACAAAACACACAAACAAACTAACATCACACAAACAACACACACACAAACCAAATAACAAAACACAAAACAACAACACACACAACACTTACAATAACAACACTTACACAAATCAAATAACAACAATAACAGCACAAAACACACACGCACAAACCGAAGAACAATCACACGACAACAACAACACACATTAACCAAATAACACACAAAACAACAACAACACACAAAACAAATAATAACACATAAAACAACACACACAATCCAAATAACAACACACAAAACAACGCACACAAATTAAATAACAACACACAAAACAGCAACACACACAAACCAAATAACAACACATAAGACAACAACACACACAAATAAAAAAAACAATACACACAAACCAAGTAACATGCAAAACAATACACAAAAAGTCAAATACCAACACACAAATATACATTAGGCGTCGGAACCGGGGGGGGCTGTGGGGGCTAGGGGGGGGGGGGGGCTTAGCCCCCCCCCACTTTTTTGCAAAGATAGACATAGGTGTTGAAAATTTATTTTAATTTTAGAATTCGATTCATAATTAATAATTTACGTTTTAATGGTGCCGTTTCATGTCAAACGAAACGTTCGTGATTTTATTAGTTTTGTACGGTATATCCTTGTTACAAAGACGACAAGTGGTGCGAGTTTTTCTAACGTATGTTGAGAATTTTGAACCACGAGTGAACCTATATCGGCGACTTGTATAACGACGGTGCCTTGGGGGCCAAAGTACGTCCGTTTCATCGTGGGTGAACTGCTTTTCATCATGTTTTTTGTTGTTGTTGTTGTTGTTGTTTACCGGTAAACCGGAAATAGAATATACGCAGTCTAAATCCGGAAAATATAGTTGGTGTATCGTGGCATAAAATCAACGTACCGTGTATTGTACCGAAAGTAAAATACCGCGATATATCGTACTTCGGTACATCGTTGCACTACTAGTGAAATCCTTATTAAAACTTACCACCAAATAAAACAACAAACCACGATAACCACGACAATAAATTCTGGTGACAGTGAATTATATTTTCTAAGAAAAAAAATTAAAGCCGAGACTCGAACCGGAATCTTACAATGCTATGTCGCAGGAGGCAACCTACAAATTATGTTACTGTGTAAATATAATTTTGTAGATGAAAACAAACCTTTCACTCCTGTTATGATAAAAATTAGACTCGTTGTGTTGATAAACATGTGCCACATGTGTACCAAAGTAAAGTGGTGCATCCGGGTAGCGTCAAAACCCAAAACGATACCAAAAAACATTATTGCCTTGCACGGACTACATGTAATACTGAAAATCTACTACATTTGTGATGACAAGTGGCTTGTCAGCCTGTTATGATTAGATTTAGACTCGTTGTGTTTGTAAACATGTGCCAATGTACAGGTCTACCAAGGTAGTTTGTATTGGGGTAGCAATTATATTTACCGCGATAGAAATAATACACTGGCTATGCAACTCAGAGTTAAATATCTTAACTCGGAGTAACATTATTTTAGTCGCCTGCCGTTTTGCACATTTCTCAGAAAATATTTCAAATTTCGAAAGACGCATTTTCCCATGTTTAGATAGGAAACTATGCCTGTTTTTTAGCTATTACTTATTGATTATCCATTACCAAACATAATTCATAAAAGAGATTTTAATGTTAAGGGGGTCCGGGTTTTACTTCCCGTAAATTTTTAATTTCTACAAGAACTTGATTAGCAGCTTTCATATTTTAAAATGTTTTCTATTTACCCTTACAAAATAATTCATTGAAAGACAAATTATCAATTAAATATGAAAATAAAAGAAAATTCAGCTGATTGTTAGAGTGTCGTATGCTTCCACGGTACATTTTTTCGAATTTTTTGTATCGTGCGTCCCAACACTATAACTGTATTCCATATAAAAGCACATCACAGATTAATTCTATTAATTACACGTTTTAAAGAAAGGTCAACACTATTTCACATCGGTGATCACACCTTTATTTAAAAAAAACAACATTCAAATGGTGTTTCAAATTCAAAGGGGGGTTAACCCCTGTAACCCCTTCTAGATCCGCCAATGATTTGTTTACATCGAAAAAAAACCATCGATAATCTTACTAGGGCGTTCGTACGATTAAATCGTAAGAGGGATCGTAAGATTTCTTGTGAAATGGGCTGCTGTTTCTTGTGTCCCTAAGAAGGTTGTTATATACAAGTTTCATTGTACATGTAATTATTGTCGGGAAAATGTCTGGTAGTCACTGGCCACGGGTTTGCATTAATAAATATTTTTTTTAATTTATTGAGCCATTGACACGAGTAACACACCTATGTTTTGGTATGCGACGTTGTCGTATGTGGCACTGTCGCGTCGTTGATGTTGTTGCTGGAGCATTTGCTTCGCTGTTGCGTTGTAACGAACAGGATGAGGGAATGTTGGCGGGAAGAAGAGTAAGAGACAGTGTGTGTGCAGTGTGGGCCATAAAGTAACGTGGCGCTGTGGACCGTAAGTAGATAGAGCGCCGTATTCTTTGAGGTCCATCAAAATACAACTCCAGAAAGAATACTGTATCAGTTGGTCCGTTTTTATTGAGAAGCCGCAACGATGAATTAGCTGATCACAATAAATAGCAATAAATGAGAATAGTCCGAAATGATGAGTAATAAATAATAAGTACAAAATATTGAATACAAAGTAATTGAGTCCTGGATGAAAATAGAAGGCGAGGTGGAAATATGATTAGTAGTGTTCCTGGTCTCCATACAGTGTCGGGTGACGAGTCGGGGTTATCAGTAGCGAGTCTGTTTTAGACCGTGGAATGAAATTCTACATTAGTATTTAAGAAAATCTTAAAAAATGGTTGATATGTGTCAACAGGTATTAAAGTAATTTTAAAGGAAACACAAAAATAATCTATGGTAGATGTACATAAGGACATGAAATTAAGTTATCAAATTAATGCTTTAGAGAAAACACATAATTATGTCCGGAGATAATAAACACTGCAATTGAGCCTATTGACCTCATGTAGTTTATAAACAGTAACTGGTCTCAGTTCTGATTTCTAAAGGATAAGAACATTTTGTAGTTGCTTGACTATTTCACGGATAATTGCCCCTTGGGCAAACCTGCAGGAGATGTTTTTGGGTAGCCCACAATGTGAGACGTTACAGACAACATAAAATGGTTGTTTGACTTAAATAATTAAATTTACAAATGGAGACATGTATTGATAAAATAGTAACACAATTAAGGTGTAACAGAGAGAAGCAAGACGTACACGTGTATATAAATTTATAATTATATACGTTTGTATGTTCCCACTATTTGGTAAAGCCCCTGGTAAATAAAAAAGTGGGAACATGATAGATAAGTAACCTTTCACTCATAAAATCAAAATTTTATTCCAAATTAGAACATTTGTTATCATGCGCTAGCTGTGTGTGTCTCATTTTCGAAACTCATACATGGGCAACTAAATCTACTCTCTCTCTCTCTCTATATTACTTTTATAAATACATTACTCGGAGGTAACATCGTCTCAGGCGATAAATATTATAAACATAATACCAAAGTTATAATGCTCAAGACGATATCGTTTCTGTCAATTAGACTTCATCAGTTGAGCTTCTAAAAGTATGTATTTTCTAAAGAGAAAGTGGTATCATACAAGGCCAAATAATATCTCTAAAAGTATAGCCGAAATCCGTCTAAAAGTAACCTCTCTAAAAAAAAATTCTACCTTAGCTTTAGAAAATTTTCGAATTTAAATGCTGTTATCAGTGCCAAATATTACTTTATTATAAGATGAACAGCTGGTACCGAAATACCAGGTACTAGGTTTATGTATACTCTCGGGGACTCAAACGGTCCACCAGGAGTGGCAAAGACCAAGTGGTTATAAATATTATTAACATAATACCAAAATTATAATGCTAAAGACGATATCGTTTCTGTCAATTAGACTTCATCAGATGAGCTCCAATAACTGAATAAATATGTATTTGTACACAGGGTTGACCCTCTTATTTATAACATTAATGCATTGTTGTAATTTGTTAAGTTGAGATGATTGCTAGTTGAAAATAACTCTTGAAATTTAAGAATATTAGGTCTAGTATAAATCTTTTTTGGAATATACAATTTTCGTAATTCGCTTAAAGATGTACATTGCAATATATAGTGAAACTCATCGCCAACATCTATGTTATATAAATTGGGTAGCTTGTGATTTGTTGTCCTGGATCGAGCTAATGATTTAATTTTTGGATTAGGTAAAAAGGATCAAATATAATTTTGACATTTCAAAATAGAACCTGTGAAAATATCGTACATAACACTTTTACCAGAATTCATACAGTCTGATAACCAAGTTTGCTGAAATTGGTCATGTAATATTTGTTTTGAAAATATTAGCAACCAAGCCTTAATTTCTACATGCTGCGTATCCCATATATAACTCAAACCATTATTATCAAAGATTGATTTAAGATTTTGAATCCATTTTATGTTATGTACAATACAGGACTTTCTATAAATCAATTTATACATTATACATGAACATTTTGTCTGTTTACCAGTATCAATACTATGCCAGTAATTAATTAATCTAGTTTTAATTTGTATATATAATGGAACTCTTCCTAATTCCCCATAAATCATGAATTTTGGTGTACTGGATTTAAGATTTAACAATAATCTACAAAATTTCAAATGGACCTTTTCAATCATTTTTAAATTACCAAATCCCTTAACCTAACACACATGAAGTAAAATTGGTACAGTTATTTAATCAAACAAGTTCAGTTTATCAACAACAGAAAGATTAAGATTTGTAGCCTTCTTTAGTTATGCAAACATGGCATTTGATGCTTTTGTTGCTAAATATTTCTTGATTTCACAAAGGAACCCGTTTTTGAAGAATATATACCAAGATTTTTAAAATGTTTGATCATTAAATATAAAATTAAAATTGTTTGATATTCGACCTTAAGAAAAAATCATAACTTTCGTTTATTTAATATTAACATGCAATTTCCATTGATTACAATAATTGGAGAAACAATTCAGTTGATATTGTAAGTTTTCACATGACTGACAGTAAAACAGTATCATCCGCATAAAGGATGATTAAAATTTTTAATAATAAACTTAACTCACCTTATTTTTCATCAGATAATTCTATTAATTACACGTTTTAAAGAAACCGCAACACATCAGTGATCACATCTTTATTTAAAAAAAGATATTCACATGGTTTTTCAAATTCAAAGGGGGTGGAACCCCTGTAACCCCTTCTAGATCCGCCAATGATTTGTCTACATCAGAAAAAATCATCGGTAATCTTACGAGTGCGTTCCTGAAAAAGACGTAAGAAAAAACTTATGATATCTAAATACGTTTTGCCACAATCCAGTTTTCCAGACTTCATCTAATGCAGCTCTAAAGTCAATAATGGCACAAAAAAGTTTCTTTTTCAATAAAAATGATAGTTCTACAATACTATATAATGTTAATATGTTGTTAATTGTAGAATATTTAGGTCTAAATCCTGTCTGGTTTTCGTTATCATTTCCAAATGGAACGTGACCAGTGTTATCATTTTCTTGATCAGTATTTATATTTTTGAAATAATCATAAAAATCGTTTATATTGTTATTACACTTAAAATTACCATTTTTGTTTATAATTTTCGAATATTCATTTGGATTAGACTTACTAAGATTTCTTATTTTTCTTATTCAGCTGAGTTCAATACTTATTCATACTTTGATCTAGAATGGCTATATACCTTAGTAATGCGCAACTTTAAAACTATAGATCCATACCTAATGTACAATCTCTTGGTTCTAAAAAAATGTTTACGAGCTTTTCTACAATCCCGATTAAACCAGTTCCTTTGAAATATGTTTTCAATCAATATTTCTATTTTGTTGAAAAACACCAAAGGTTCTTTTTGCTGATTCTAACAGTGCAGTATCACTATGCAAATTATTTTCATCAGATTGATTAATTATTTCTTCTTTCAAATACAATCCTATCGGGCATGTCATTACCGGAGACTTTTCTATTGTTGAAAATGAAAGCCTAAACAATCTTATTTTCAGGGATCCTAAATACTGGAAAGCCTGTTCCTTTCATTGGCGGGAGAATTTCAGTTTAGTTATGGATTCTGTCGAAGATTATGCCAGACGATGGACAAAACATGAAGACGTAGAACCAGACAGTTTGTCTGAATGGCTGAAAGCCATACGATGGTTGATAAAATCTCGTATTTGAAAACTTAAAGGGACTATGAAAACACCTTATCCCTCTGTATTTAATGATCCAGAAGTAATAACTGAACTGGATAGATTACATGACCAGAAGACAAAGCCTCAAATAATATAGTTTTTATTTGTGAGGTACATTACTATAATTGTTTATTAGAAGAACTTGGTTTTAATACGCATTCTGGAAATCCTACATACACACGTACCTCATTTTCAAAGGACGAGATCCTTCAAAATCACGTGTCCGTATTACGCTCATTTGATATACCTACAACAGATACCGATTTCGAGCTACCACATTTATATTGGATACCTAAACTTCATAAAACCCCATATAAGCAAAGATACATAGCAGGATCCAGCAAATTATCTACCAAATCTTTATTTTTACTCCTTACCAGGGTATTGACAGCCGTTAAGGAGAAACGTCAACAATATTGTACAGTAGCGTATTCCAGAAGCGGTGTAAATCAGATGTGGATACTTAAAAATTCTAAACAACTTTTAGAAAATTTGAAGGCCGAATTTTTTTCGAATTCACAGTATCAAAACTTATGACTTGTCTACTCTTTACACTACTATTCCACATAAAAAATTACTGTTCCTTTATTCATACGAAGCAAACCTCATACTTAGACATTTTACTTAATATAAACACCGACGGGAAATTAGCAACGAAGCTATACGATAAAACGCGACGATTTTGGCTTTCCCATCGTCAATTTTCCACTTTTAAGTAGTAATATCCCTCAGTCACCCGCATATGGAGTTTATATTTCACAAATGATCCGATATGCCAGGGCGTGCACAACATATAAAGATTTCATATACAGAGGTAAACTACTCACTGACAAATTATTGACAGAGGGATATCGAAAACCACGTTTAATGTCAACATCCCGCAAGTTTTACGGTCGGTATAATAGTCTTGTTTGCGACTACTCTGTTTCACCAAGTGAAATGTTGAGTTGCCTTTTCGTTGGAGGTTGTTGAGACGTCTGTGCCAATTGTGGCGAGGATACACTCCTCATGTGTTTCACTGGACTTGACTGTGGACTCACGGCGGGTGTGACCGGTCGACAGGGGATGCTTACTCCTCCATGGCACCTGATCCCACCTCTTGGTTTCCAGAGGTCGTGTTTGTCCATTTTTTATCGGATTTGTATCTGTGTCCTGGACATTCTATTGATTTACACTTTGGTATCTGAGGTTTTTATATTCCAACCATAAACGCTGATGGCAATCTTATTTTGCCTCTCGATTTATGGAACTTGAGAAAACGGTGTGGGAAAATCGATACCTTTCGTGTTAAGTTCATGCAAGAACTTATCATATTTGATGTCTCATTGATGATTTCTCTTAATATCATCGTAATGTAATGCAGAAAGTATAGAATACATTATACATTTGTCATCTTTATTTCATGACGATGATGATGGCCTTCTCATTTTTAATTCAGGTGGTAAATCGATGTACGAACTACCTCTAAAAAGGGTGAAAAGTAGCAAAATTAATATACAGCATTAAACAGCGACCTACTCCATCCAGATCTCGAAGTATTGACTATTTGCATAGAATCTGACATCCGGTTTACTATATCGCCATAATCTTCTTCAATGATATGCTCCGATAAAACTGTCCTCTGTTTACTGTTAAAAGTCATATCAGTTGTTCTTTCTCCATTACTGTAAAAGTCATATCAGTTGTTCTTTCTCCATTACTGTAAAAAGTCATATCAGTTGTTCTTTCTCCATTACTGTAAAAAGTCATATCAGTTGTTCTTTCTCCATTACTGTAAAAGTCATATCAGTTGTTCTTTCTCCATCTTTCTTAAATCTCGCCTTAACTACTATTTGAAACTTTAAAGCACCGACTCTCTCAAACTCTTTTTTTAACTTCCCTAATGATAATTTCCCCAAGATATTAAAACATGACGGCCGGATCTTTGAATCTATTAACATCTTTCTTAATAGACATGTAAGAATTTCGAAATTGCGCACAATTTTTAAATCCCTCCCCATATTTTTCTTCTGACTCATCCATGACTCCACTAAATTTAAGTTTTATCGACTCTAATTCTGTCGTTGTCCCTCTAATATAATTCGAAATGGCTCCAAATTTTTTTCCATAGACCATTTACCTTTTTATAAAGCGATTTCATCATTGCTAAAACAGACATCTTTTATTACGCTATTTGTTTTCTTTGTGTCATTTCATACAAAATATTATGGTTCTATACTACCTATTATTTCTTTTTTAATACGAATCATCACGTTATGTTAAAAATCGATATATGACACAGGAGTTTGAACAGTATATAAAAATCGATAACTCCGAGCAAATCAGTTGTATGCCGGGTTTTTGTCGAGTATAAACACATTGTACGCCGTCTTCCAGAATAGCGGCACGAGGGTCGGGAGTTTGAACGGTGGTATGCAGGGTTTTGATAAAGTATAAGCACGTTGTACACTGTCTGCCATGGTGACAGTATTCGCATACAATGTAAATTACGTGCCTAATGCACGCCGGGGTAATGCTGTGTACGAATATTGTCCTCTAGTATCAGACAAAATAGAATTTTAGAATGTAAAAAAGAAGAATATACCAAAGTATAAATCAACAGAATGTCCAGGACATGGATACAAATCTGGTAAGAATGGACAAACTCGGACCCCTGGAAACCAAGAGGTGGGATCAGGTGCCGTGGAGGAGTAAGCATCCCCTGTCGACCGGTTCCACCCGCCGTGAGTCCACGGTCAAGTCCAATGAAACACATGATGAGTGTATCCTCGTCAAAATTGGTATAGACACAGACGTCTCAACAACCTCAAACGAAAAGGCAACTCAACATTCCACTTAGTGAAACAGAGTAGTCGCAAACAAGCCTATTATACCGACCGTAAAATTTGCGGAACGTTGACATTAAACGCGGTTTTCGATATCCCTGTGTCAATAATTTGTCAGTGAGTAGTTTACCTCTGTATATGAAATCTTCATATGTTGTACACAACCTGGCATATCGGATCATTTGTGAAATATAAACTCCATATGCGGGTGACTGAGGGTTATTGCTACTTAAATATGGAAAATTTACGATTGGAAAGCCGACATCGTCGCGTTTGTCGTATAGCTTAGTTGCTAATTTCCCGTCTGTGTTTATATTCAGTAAAATATCTAAGTATGAAGCGTGTGTGCTTGATTCTGATGTATCTTTAATTTCTAGTTCGCTGGGATATATCGCATTGAAATATGTATGAAAATTGTCATTATTAATTGACAAAACGTCGTCGATATATCTAAATGTCAAATTAAAAGACACCGCTAGCTTTTTCTTCTTTTGATTCAGCAGTTTCCGAATGAAGTCTGCTTCGTATGAATAAAGGAACAGGTCGGCCAATAAAGGAGCACAATTGGTTCCCATGGGAATGCCGACATTTTGTTGAAAGACCACGTCTCCGAACATTACAAATATATTGTCTATTAGAAATTCAAGCATGTTTTTTATATCAACTTCAGTATATTTATGTGTAGAATCAGAGTGGTGTTTGACAAAATAAGTATCCTGATAGCCAATCACTAGATATTTAAATTTTCGGGTACCACCTTTAGTGAAAAAGCAGTTGTCTATGATGCTGAAAAGTCTTTCTTTTAATTTTTTATGTGGAATAGTATTGTAAAGAGTAGACAAGTCATAAGTTTGATACTGTGAATTCGAGAAAAATTGTGTGCCTTCAAATTTTCTAAAAGCTGTTTAGAATTTTTAAGTATCCACATCTGATTTACACAGCTTCTGGAATAAGCAACTGTACAGTATTGTTGAAGTTTCTCCTTAACGGCTGTCAATATCTTGGTAAGGAGTACAGATAAAGGTTTGGTAGAACATTTGCTGGATCCTGCTATGTATCTTTGCTTATATGGGGTTTTATGAAGTTTAGGTATCCAATATAAATGTGGTAGCTCGAAATCGGTATCCGTTGTAGGTATATCAAATGAGCGTAATACGGATACGTGATTTTGAAGGATTGTCGTCCTTTGAAAGAAGATAAAATCATGCTACATCATCGTTCAGAACACCCAAACTATATGAAGCGCGTTAGCTTAATGTTAATAACGGATGATGATAAATGACATTATTGTTGGATCAAGAGCACGTCGGCATTATTTTACGCATAAACTAAACACGATGGTAAAAAATCGCTTGCGATCATTGTCTCCATCCGTATTCCGGAGAGGATTTACTCTTAAAACACAAAGAAGATTGTCGCGGTATAAGTGCATCCACTATAGAAACAGTCAAACTTGGCCGAACTCAGCGAAAATATTCTTAAACTTTTAAATCATCATAAAAAGCAACAGGTACCCCTGTGTGATTTACACCGACTTTGAAAGTATCACCAAACCTTTAAAGAAAGAAGTCGGTAAAAAATCGGAAATGACATCTGTACACGGAGCCTGTGGTTATGGTTATCAAGTATTTTGGCACAATAAGACGGAAGACCCAGTTATTTATGCCGCGTTTAAATTTTTACAAACCCTACAGGAGGAAGAGGAAGAAAAAAAAAGTTTTTTTCCGTTAAAGTTCCCCTCAAAATGAGAAAACGAGATCGAATGGATTTTGAGGCGGCGAAAAAATGTTGGATTTGCGAAGGAGATTTTAAATAATGCAATAAAACGAAAGCTATAGTAAATTATGTAACCAAAGAAAATTAATTTTGACTAGCTTAGGAAAATTAGACAAAATTATGCCACTGAGACAATGTCTAAATGATGAGAAAGAAAAGAAAATGGTATTGGAATACTTTTATATTTCAGGATGAGGAAAATGAAGATTTATTAATTCTAATAAGCGAACGGGAAAATAAAATTTCTTACACTAGATCGGAATTGGCTGAACGACTCCGTTTAGAAGAACATAGAAAAGACATCAATTCGCAAATTAAAGAAGAAATCGAAAAACATAAAGACTCAAAAGTGTATGATCATTGTCACATTACGAGGAAATATCGCGGTGCGGCTCATGGAAAATGCAATTTAAAATTGAGAATTAAGTAGACCTTACTCCAATTCCGGTAATCATACATAATTTAAAAGTGTACGATTGGCATCTAATCATTCAAGAGATCGCAAAAGTTCCGAGTGGAAAAAACTATATTCCCATTTATTCCGAAAAAAAATGTCTCGTTTAGTTTAGGTCAACTTAAATTTCTAGATAGTTTTAAATTTATGAGTAGATCATTGGACGCATTGGTTAGAATTAATGATAGTTTTGACATCCCCGATCGAATATTTGATGAAAATTCTGAATTGGTTAAAAGGAAGGGAATGTATCCGTATGAATATATGGATTCGTTTGAAAGACTTAAAGAGACTAGTTTTCCGTCTGAAGAAAAGTTTTATAGCAGTTTATCCGATAGTCATATTACCAAAGAGAATTACGAACACGCGTAAAAAAATTGGGAAGAATTTAATTGCAAAACTTTGGGAGATTATCACGATTTATAAAATTTCGTTCCACGAGCATACAACATTAATAAGATCCGTGTCATTATAATACGGCATCGGTTTATCTTTGGACTCTTATTGAAGTAAACGGAAATCGAGTTAGAACTTTTAACTTATTTGGATCAACACCTCTTCGTCAAAAAAGGAACACGCGGAGGTATTACTATGGTACCCAATCGTTATTCAAAGGCAAATAATCCTTATTTAAAGAATATGATCCTAATCTTCCCTATAAATATATTATGTATTGGGACACCAACGCGTTATATTCGGAAGCCCTGTCTCGCCTTTTACCTTACAGAAATTTCGAATGTTCGAACGATGTGAAAGATCCGATAAATCCATTTGAAGGGAAACACCGGAATGTTTGAAAGTCGATGTTGAATATCTTTCGGACTACCAAAAGAGGTTGTTAAAGAAGACTGGATACAGATCTCCCGAAATTCGTGTCGAATTTGCGTGACAAGAAAAACTACGTCGTGCATAACAAGACATTAGAGTCATATTTATCTTTGGGTTTGAAACTGGAAAAAGTACATCGAGTTTTAAGCTTTGACGAAAAGCCTTGGATGGAGCCCTACATTGATTTAAACACCGAACTAAGACAGAAATGGTAAAAACGATTTTGAGAAAGATTTCTTCAAATTGATGAATAATAGCGTGTTTGGTAAAACCATGGAAAACGTCAGAAATAGAGTTGACATAAAACTTGTTAGAAGTACGGAAAAAATCGCCAGTCAATGCCAAACCCACTTTCGACAGAGTGGATATCACAGCCCGTTGGTAGAGGTGCAAACTGATGGTGTGGACAAGGACATGGTAGAACACGAGGACGAATGTCACTTCTCCAATTTTCCTGACGATCACCCGTGTTTTTCCAACATGCAAAAAAATCAAGTTTCTACATCTAAAAATAAAAACAAAAATGTTCGTGGAAAATTGAAGGACGAATGCGCCGGAATTTCAATTTCCGAAAACGCAAGACTTAAACCAAAGATGTATGCGATTTAAGGAATGATTCTAACGTTATTAAAAGGGCAAAAAGGGTAAAGAAGTGCGTGTTTGATAAAAGAAAATATTTTACTGACTATAATGATGTTCATTTTTGAAGATAAAACATTAAACACCATGATAAAGATCTTACGGTCGATTAAATATAAAAACCTCAGATACCAAAGTGTAAATCAATAGAATGTCCAGGACACAGATACAAATCCGATAAAAAATGGACAAACACGGACCTCTGGAAACCAAGAGGTGGGATCAGGTGCCATGGAGGAGTAAGCATCCCCTGTCGACCGGTCACACCCGCCGTGAGTCCACAGTCAAGTCCAGTGAAACACGTGAGGAGTGTATCCTCGTCACAATTTTTACAGACGTCTAAACAACCGCCAACGAAAAGGCAACTCAACATTTCACTTGGTGAAACAGAATGGTCGCAAACAAGACTATTATACCGACAGTAAAACTTGCGGAACGTTGACATTAAACGCGGTTTTCGTTATTCCTGTGTCAATAATTTGTCAGTGAGTAGTTTACCTCTGTATATGAAATCTTCATATGTTGTGCACAACCTGGCATATCGGATCATTTGTGAAATATAAACTCCATATGCGGGTGACTGAGGGATATTACTACTTAAAAGTGGAAAATTGACGATGGGAAAGCCAAAATCGTCGCGTTTATCGTATAGCTTCGTTGCTAATTTCCCGTCGGTGTTTATATTAAGTAAAATGTCTAAGTATGAAGCGTGTGTGCTTGATTCTGTTGTATCTTTAATTTCTAGTTCGCTGGGATATATCACATTGACATATGTATGAAAATTGTCATTATTAATTGACAAAACGTCGTCGATATATCTAAATGTCAAATTAAAAGACACCGCTAGCTTTTTCTTCTTTTGATTCAGCAGTTTCTGAATGAAGTCTGGCTATCAATAAGACTGTACTAAATTATATATACGCGAGGACAAAACGTGCGCGTTATGGAATTGGAGATTGATATGGGTGCACTATCCCCACTCAATACTTAATTACACATATGGCATTGGAGATCGTAATATTATACCTATACGTATAATATAAATAAACGATTCTTCTCTCACGAAATTTATTTGCATTGCAGAAGGGTGTTAATAATATACGTCTATGCCTTGCATCTTGAAATGACGGGCTATTTCGTGCTTATCGACGCTCCAAATGGGCTTGGTCGCTCTTATCTTTCCACCCTCTAACTTACCTGGTTGATATAAATATCTGACTTTAGCCATAGTGCAAATGGGTTTCGCGCCTTTCTGAACGAAAACTGTTTTTGTTTTGGGTTTTCCAGAGATGAGCGATTTTACGACTTTTGGCAATCGTTTTACCCCTTCTCTGTTTCGATCGTTGGATTTCATCTGTTTGTCGTATTGATAACTGAAAAGTCTTTCTCTATTAAATCTTTCGATTATAGCTTGATCTCGATGAATGTCGACTCTACCTCTTCTTATATTTACTTTATGTTTAGACATTAATTGATATACGGCACCCATTAATTCGCGTCCGGAATATACTTGTAAAGTGTCTGGAAATTTCAGGTGGCGTTTGTAAATATTTTCGAAGGCGGTGGCTACTTCTGTGCTGTCTTTGGATGATGTTAAAGGTTCTGCTTCTTTATATCTGCTTCCAGCATCTACCATGGTCAATGCGTATTTATAGGTTTTTCTACCTACCTTATCGTGAGTTTGTCGAATTCCAGACAAATTTTACTGATGGTATAACTCAAATCTGTATCCTCTTCCTGAGCATCAACCACTTTGGATTAATCGTTGAATGTAAGCATGCATTCTAACCTATCGTGCAAACCGGCTTGGTAAAAGGAGCTTCTAATAATTCAAAGTCTAAAGGTATGCAGAATCTATTAACATGGACAGCAGCTACCTCATAACTTTCACTCGCATCGCGAGGTAGTTTGGGAACCGGTTTTGATCTATTAATATTTAGATAGTCGTCCTGAATCCCTTGATACACCATATTTCTCCTTTCTGTTTCGCTTTTCCACAAATCTAAATAACAGAAAAAATTATCGGCATCGTCGATGGTTAAAATAGAGTCCCCACTCATCTTGATCTCCATCTTTTTAACTTTATTCCTGCCAAAATTTGGAAAAACACCCGCTTTCGTAACGTCACCTCCATCGACGGCGACTTCAATGTTAAAAGCCATCCGGGCACATCCCGGAACGATCACGTCGTTTTCGCCCAAATTCGGGAAACGCACCGTCAACGTTTCATTCAGATAGATCGTACTCGTGATAAAGACGCTTTGTCAAACGCCTTTGACTCCGAGGGGCATTCTTAATCTTTTACCGGGATCGAGTTTATTTCCGCATTCCATTTTTTATAACCTAGATATAATTTTTTTAATTCGATTAATAAAAAAATGGAAGATTGGGAATTTTATAATCCAATTTATGACGATGATACAGAAGAAACTCCGCTATTAGGCGATGACACAGAAGAAACTCGGTTTTTAGGCGATGATGAAGAAGTTTCGACTCCTGGGTGCGCTGGTGAGAAGATATGCCACCTGAGATAGTTGAAAATAATGTAGCGTCTGAAGAAGTAACTTCTACGTTGGATAAAAATTGTCCCTGAGCATCGAGAGAAGTAGCCCCTCTACTGACTATAGAAGATCTAGTTTGAGCTTGAGCACCAAAAAATGCTCCAACATACGTTCTTATGATTCGTCTATCGTAACGGCACCTGGTAAAGTATAATGGTCTTATGCCTTTTCCAAAATGAAGGTAAGCCATTTAGTCTTACAAATACCGGAAATAGTACCTTTTATTTTCCAATCGGCATCATTTGATACTTTAAATTCTCTACATATTCTTTTGTAGGCAGACATGTCTAAATAATTATTATTGTAAACGTTCCAATCGGGGTTGGTCGGTAAAGGGCAACTCATTTCTTTCAAAATTCTTCTAATTTGATAGGAAATGTGAAATGTGAATATTCTCTATGAACACACCACAACCATTTGTAGCCATCCTATGGCGAAATTCAGTTGATTCGGCCAAAACGTTATCCGATTAAGATACCATATTCTTAACACGTTGTTTACTCGCTCGGATTCCGGGGTAAAAATGTCTGGTACTTATACTTTTTTTTTTTTTATATTTATTTTATTTTTGAAGATACTTGCAATACAAAGTGTACAAAAATATAAAATGAAAATATATTTCTTTCTCATTCATACATACATGTAGCTCAAATTATACATCCACACACATACTTTTTACATACATACAATGTACATTATATACTCTATAAATTATACATTATTTAGTAATAAGTTGGTTGGTACATGCGTTGATATAGTAATGCATTTACTATACGTATGATTATCTAATATAGTTGTACATTTGTATTGTATATCTAAAAAAAGAGAGAAAGGGAAAAGAAAGATAGAAAAAGATGAGAGAGAGAGAGAGAGAGAGAGAGAGAGAGAGAGAGAGAGAGAGAGAGAGAGAGAGAATGTTTGTATATTATTTACACATGTATGGTTTGATTTAATACAAGTTCTACACTTCTATAGCTCAGCAGAGATGAGGAGACTAAACAAGAAAAAACATTACAATCATATTTCATGTATGTACAAGTATACATGCACATATGTATAATTCTTATGTAATCAATGCATATAAAAGATACAATTCATCTATTAATTTAAACATAAATCCATTATATTTCAAAATGATTGCATAAATTAATTACCATATGAACACACATAAATATTTTTATATCAGTTATAAGATATATGTGGTTAAACCGTATCAAGTAGCATTTTTCCATTTATCCCAATTATTATAAAATTTCTGTTTATGATTATTATTCTCACTGTTTGCAATATATTTTAAGACATTGTAATGATCAAGAATTATTAGTGTAATACATCTTATTGATAGTGACTGTTGTAAACATCTTGTTCTATATATATAGTGCTTAATTAGTAAAATTATTAAATTGTCCACTGAAAAAATATAATCCATGTGGATTACTATATACACCAAAAATAAAAAATTTCCTTATTCAAAGCGAAAGGAATATGAAGATTGTCTAATAGTTGAGAAAAATCATTCAAAAAATTTTGTACAAAAATCACATTCCCACAAGGCATGTTCAATTGTTTCTATTTCTATTTCGCACCTATTACAATAGGGACTATTTACTAAACCTACTCTATACAAATAAGAAGTTGTTGTTAGAATGTGCTGATTAATTCTGTATTGTAACCACTGTAGACTAGACTGATTTGTAACTTGAAATGGAATTGTATATATGTTCTTCCATGTTGCTTCGTTGAATTCAAAAATTTCTTCCCATTTTCTTTGCCCAGATGACACAGCACTTTTATTAAGAAGTATGTTGTAAAAAGGTTTTGCACCTTTCTTGTTTTTTATTATAACTTTTTAAAATTTACTGGGATGTTTGGGTAAGAGATGTTTTTACAGGGTTTGTTGTACTATAAAATATAATTCTGGATAATTTGAACAATGCCATAATATTGTAAAAAGTTTGATTTAATGTTATATTTTTCTTTAAATTCTTCAAGACTATAAAAAGTAAAGCTTTCATCATCTTTGATGAAATTATTTAAAAACTGACTCCTTTTCTAAACCACTCTTTATAAAAGATACTTTTATTATCAATAGTAAAAATATTATTATACCATATAGGTATTTCTAAAGGCTGAACTAACATAGTTTTCAAGCTTTTCTATCTTTTTAACTATTTTTTCCCATACTCTAAAAACATCCTTTCAAAAATATATTTTTTATATTATTTTGACATTTAACAATATAATCAACTCCACAGTGTGCTAATAGATTTTTCATCTATTTTTGTTTTTAACAGTTCTTGCCACTTACTTGAGGTAGAATAAAGTCTCCGTATCCATGTTAGTTTTAGTGATTCAATAGATGAAATTAAGTGTACCATATTAAGTCCCCCCTCTATGTATTTTTTAACAACAATTTCTCTTTTAATTTTATCAACTTTGCTATTCCATAGAAAATTGTAGAGTTCAGTATTGAGTTTTTTAACAAAGTAGTCATCAGGATTAGGAAGTGATATAAAGAGGTGGTTTAATTGTGAAATCAAAAGAGATTTTATTATCTGCACTCTTCCTATTGGTGTTAACTTTCTTCTATTCCACGATTTGATAATTGATTTAATTTTGACTAATTTTTTTTGTCATAATTTAATTTGGGAATTTTAGTTTAGATCCACATGAAACTCTATTCCTAATAAAGTGAAAGTTCTATTTCCCCATTTCAAATTAAGTTCAGGGCAATAATTTCATCACTGTATTTTTTTATTTCCTAGCCAAACAACCTGGGTTTTATTTAAATTCATCTTTAAGCCGGAAATTTTTGCAAAACATTTTAATTCATTAATTGCTTCTAATAGAGAATTTTTTGTTCCATCTAAAATCAAAGTTGTGTCGTCAGCATATTGAGACAGAAGAATAGGGTATGATTTATTTGTATACCTTTTATTTTTTTATTATTTCTAATTCTAATTGCTAAGATCTCAGCACATAAAACAAAGATATAGGGGGCAATAGGGTCACCTTGACGGGCATCCTCTTTTTATTTCAAAAAAATTAGACAAATTACCACCCTGATTTACTGCAGAACTAGAATTGTTATGTAAAATTTTTATCCAGGTTTTTATGTCATTGCCAAATTTAAATAATCCAAAACTTTATTCATAAAATGTCCAAGATACGGAATCAAAAGCTTTTTCGAAATCTATCATTAGTAACATTCCTGTAATATCATTTTCCTCAGCATAATGCATTATGTCGTATACTAATCTAGTGTTTTCCCCAAATATAGCGTCCCTGAATAAATCCCGTCTGATCACTGTCAATTAATTTATTTAAGGTTTTTTTTATTCTATTAGCTATAGATCCAGATGCAATTTTGTAAATATTATTCAGGAGAGTAATTGGTCTCCAATTTTTTATAAAATGTCTAGATTTATCTCCTTTGGGTATACAAGTGATTATCCCCTGTTTTTGGGTAACTGATAATTGTCCTTTAAAAAAACCATAGTTGATTGACCTGACAATAAAATTACATAATTGTTTCCAAAAAACTTTAAAAAATTCAAACGGTGAAAACCATCCGATCCTGGACTTTTATTATTCTTCATTTTCCAAAGTGTTTGGGATGCTTCACTTAATGTAATTAAACCTTCTAAACTATCAGCTTCTTTTTTATTTAATCTAGGAACATTAACATTTTTTAAAAATTCATCCAGTTCAAAAACTTCGCTATTCTTACATGAATATAAATTTTCATAAAATAATTTTACTTCTTCTAGTATATCTTTCTGATTATTAATTACTTCACCATTATCTTTAACTACTTTAGGAAATAATTTTAGAAGTAAAATTTCTATTTTCCAAATTTAAAAAAAATATGATGTAGGTTTTTCACCTTCCTCAATCCATTTGACTTTTGATCTGATAATACTACCCTTAAGTTTATTTAGTCTCAAATTTTCTAATTCTTGTTTTTTTTTCCCTTAGTTCTTCTATATTAACATCTTGTCTTGATTCCAAATTCTGTATATTACTAATAAGATTATTTTCTTCCAAATTATGCATCTTCTTCTTATATGCTGAATATGAAATAGTTTTTCCCCTAATTTCTAATAAAAGTATTTCTAAAAAATAGTTGATCATCTATTTGAAATTGAATTTCTTCATCTGAAATGTCATTAATATTATTTAAATTATAAACTGGTAGGGAATATTGTGATTTTACTTTAAGAATAAATTTTGTTTTATAGTTTCAAGGTAATCAGAATCATGTAACAGTGAGTTATTAAATTTCCAGAGTCCTCTCCCTTTTTTAAAATCATTGAAGCTAATAGTAATACTTGGCATTGAATGATCTGATCGGTATCCAGATTCTATATCAGATGTGCATATACTTGACAGTAGTTTGTCAGATACAAGAAAAAAATCTAATCGGGCTTGTTTCAAAGGATTTGCTTTACGCCAAGTGTATCTTTTTTTGTCAGGATATAGTTCTCTAAAAATATCAACTAGATTAAAAATTTCCATCATTTCTATGACACGCTCCCTAGCTTTTGGATTGTTGATATTTCTATAATTATTGTAATCTTTATCTGGATTTAAAACTAAATTAAAATCACCGCAAATGACGCAAAATTCATTATTAAATAATCCTAAAACATCTATTATTTTATCATAAAACAAGGGAGAATCTGTATTAGGACCATAAACTGTTATTAAGGTCATTCTATATTATTTTCAATTTCTAAGTCAAGAGCAAGAAAAATTCCCATCCAAGCCCTTTTTTTTCCCCTAATTACCTTGTATTCAAAGTTATTATTAAATAATATTGCAACCCCCCTTGAATTTGAATTCAAAGAATCAAAATAACAGTCAAAACCCCATTCAGCTCTTATTATTTTTTCATTTTCTGGCGTAAAATGGGTATCTTGTAAACAAAATATGTTGTATTTTTTACTTCTAAGATAGGAAAAAACATCTTTTCGTTTATTTTTATCCCCTAAACCCTGACAATTAGCAGAAAGTATTCTAATACCTTCCATATTTGTAGTATATAAACAACCTCAACTTACAGTCTAACCCCATCTCTGCTTGCATAAACGATAACTACATACATGTACATGTGTATAGAGAGCACCATTCGATGTTTAAAGAAAGAAAGAAAGAGAGAAAGAAGGAAACATAAAGAACATAAAACATAATCTGAAAAAGGTCATGTAATAGTGACCACCACTAACCAACCCAAAACAAATATCATTATATATACCTGTATACATTTGTAGTGTATACATTTATAAAATACGTACACACCCATATTAGTATATGCACCCATGTTGTGACATACACCTACAACCTAAAAGCCTACCTATTGCAGTGATACACCTAACATGTGCACCAGTATAAGTAGTATTTAACTTCACAAAGGTTGTATTCTACATTTAAGTTAAAAGTTCAATATCATGATTCACTGAATATGTTAACCAAATATACAGTGTACAGTGAACAAAACATATGTACAACACTCATCATCACACAGTATTTAACTTCACAAAGGTTGTATTCTACATTTAAGTTAAAAGTTCAATATCATGATTCACTGAATATGTTAACCAAATATACAGTGTACAGTGAACAAAACATATGTACAACACTCATCATCACACAGAAACATTTATATACAACACTCATCATCACACAGAAACATTTATATACAGCACCATCACCATCGCACATATATACAATTAAACACACCCACACCCTCACACATTCTCTCTCTCCATCTCTCTCTCTCTCTCTCTCTCTCTCTCTCTCTCTCTCTCTCTCTCTCTGTCTGTAACACACACACATTCTCTCTCTCTCTCTCTCTCTCTCTCTCTCTCTCTCTCTCTCTCTCTCTCTCTCTCTCTCTGTAACACACCCACACACACTCTCTCTTTCTCTCTCTCTCTCTCTCTCTCTCTCTCTCTCTCTCTCTCTCTCGCTCTCTCTCTCTCACTCTCTCTCTCTCTCTCTCTCTCTCTCTCTCTCTCTCTCTCTCTCTTTCTCTCTCTCTCTCTCTCTCTCTCTCTCTCTCTCTCTCTCTCTCTCTCTCTCTCTCTCTCTCTCTCTCTCTCTGTAACACACATACATACAAACAGTGATTATATACATGATACAATGCAAGTTATGTTTTGGTTTAAATGTCTGTCAATCAAGGTAAATTACACGTGTATACTCACAGTCTCGATAAATCCCCAAAACACACTTTCACTGTATAAAATAGTCATGTGTTCAGGTCTTTCCATAAGTCATTGACCAGAAGAACAATACAACACAAAGGAACAATACATTTAAAAATCCCTTTCTATGAATGAAGTTTTGTATATAATTAGGCTCCAGTTTGAATTACCACAAGCAAACTAGGAAACACTCGGACCATCTCAAAACACAGAAAAGAGAAAACTTGTTGTCAAAACACACTTAACAAATATTTCCGCAATTAAATCATCACACACTGATCAGACCGAATCAAAAATTTCCATCGTTTAACAGATAAAGCCTCAGAAAGAATGGTATTGTGGGAAATCTTCCTTTTCTTTCCATTTTTTAGTTTTTTTAGGAACAGTTTTCCATCTAAACTCCAAGAATTTTCCACACATTCTAAATTAAATGCTTCTTTCAGTCTCTGCTGATTAATTTTTGTCAAGTCTTCAAATACAAGGTATTTTTTTCCCTTTTAACACTTTCCTTTGTTGAATTACTTCAAATTTTTTTCGCCTGTGGGTGAATTTACAAATAATGCTTCTTGCATTGTTCTTCCTATATGGTCCAAGTCTATGCGCTGTGTCTATGTCAGATTGGTTGATATTGACCCTAAGTTCCTTGTTAATAAAGTCAACCACCTTATTTACAGTTTCTTCTACCGATTCGAATTTGTTGTTGTCATCTATTCCTACAATCCTAATTGAATTTTTTCGACCATATTGTTCTAAGTCATTATGTTGGTTTTCCAGTGCAAATATTTTGTTTTCACTGTCACTTATTTTTCTTTCTAAAGTTTGCACTGTGTGTTTGAGATCTTCGTTTTCTGTTTCAAGATCAAACACTCTACCTTCCAACCTTTCAACTAATTCACGATTCTCCTCTCTAATCTCATCCCTTAATCTATTCATATCTGGGAGTTCATGTCTTCTTTGAGAGATGAAAGCACTAAGAAAATATTGTCTAATTTTTCATCTGTTGTCAACTTGCTCTTAGAAATGTCACTTACTCTACCGGAGAAAGTATGTTTCCCCTTTCCACTAGTGCTGGCACTTCTAGTTATGGATGCCATTATGAAGATATACTCCAAAAACAGTTTTATAACATATGTAGTTTCATCTATTGTACACAGGTAAACTTCACCTTCATAGAACTAATAAGCTGGTTAGTAGTGGTCACTACTACAATGGTCACTGTTCCATGTTGTGTTCAACTCAGTACTTCAAAATAATATCCTTTGAAACACAGGAAAATATTTCTCCCAAATTTACTTTCTTGGTGTAAATAGTGAAAGCAGTTTGTTATAAATGATCCAGCAAAAATTCACTATGAAAACTTAAGTGATAATTGTAATATTCCACTTTCTTTTGAGAGAGTAAAATCACAACTTCTGACTTGGTGTTCACACAATGGACCTGGTACTTATAAGTATATGGTACTTATACTTTATAACTATACCTTCGAACTAAATATGAAAATTTTGGAAACGTAAATCTCAAAAGAAGATAAATTTAGATCTTTTTATTAGAATATTTCGCACCTACCGGATGCGTTCCTTTCATTTTTAATTAAGAGAAAATATTACATATATAAAATGTTTCACGTGATAACTTATCTCGAAGAGCCCGTAAGATTAACGCAATATATAGATAACACGAATGGCGATTGGCACATGGAAGTGAAATCCATCCATTTTTTGAACGATTGTATAACATTAAAAAATACATCCAATTTGGACATGGTAAAATCGGAGAAGAATATCACAACCGCACCATCAAAGCGGGTTACTTTACTTATAGAGACATAACAATCCTTTATCTGAATGTGTGGAAAGAATTACTTTCTACAACAATATTTCCAAATTAAGAATCTCCATGAACAGACACATCAAAAATAGAATTGCCCCCCGTATTCAATAAAATGTTAAGATTTACCTTACCGAGGAATGGTTGAAAAATCCTGGTCAAGGGACATTGAATTATCTGAACCTGTAGATTTAACACCTTCAAAACTAATACATTTTTATTCTAAAGATAAAGAAGGGCATTTTTACGATGGGCAACCTTGCATCATCAACAAAAGCATACCGTGTCCGAATGTAAAATTGTCCGAATTACGTAAATTTCGAACAACCGATTCGACTTTCTTTCCAATGGAATTCCCATTAAATTAAGTTTATTAACGTCAGTAAGTATATTTAAATCTGGGTCTTCAAAATTTATTTCATGAAAAAATAAATCTTTAGGTTCGTGAAAATCATCACAATCTGCTAATTGTGAATTAAAATCATAAAGTAAATATATTTTATAGTAATTGCAATCAAAATCAAACAATTTTCTTTCAATGTCGTCAAAAGCATCGTTATTACTATAGGGAGATCCCTCTGGAGGTATACACAACACCAAAATCACAATCATCATAGGACATGTAAAATCATGCGATCAACTCTAAACCAAACAACATTTACAATCTGTATAAATTGGTGTTATGTGACCGTTTGTAACCAAATATAATTCGGCCAGATCGACGAAACGATGTGTTACGGAAGCCTATTAGGGTCACTCTGAGAAGAAAAAAAAAATATTTATGTCGTTTTAACGCGTTAATTTTCTTATAGTATCTCGTTAAAACGCGTTATTTATCTCGCTAAAACGCGTTAATTATCTCGTTAAAACGCGATAGTCATCTCGTTAAAACGCGTTATTTATAACAGGGGTTATGTATAACGATTTCGGTAATCTTTAGAAGACGTTGAAACTTTTGCACATCATTTAGGTGTCCAAATCAATATTATTGAAGGCGATAATTTAAACAAAATTATTTATACAACTTCTGGTAATTATAAAGATAATAAAATGATATATCTCTATAAAAATGGTAACCATTTTGATGTGATTACGAGTATGACGAGTTTTTTGAGTAAGTATTATTATGGGACGTCGTGAATTTAAAAAAGTTAAAGGTTGGGAAGGATACTCCTTATGCATCGGTTGAAAAGGAGAAATTGTTAAAACCAAATTAGGTATTGATTTAGGAGAAATAAAACACAATCCAGGCATGCAGGCTATAGGAAAATTATGCATCAACTCGTTGTGTGATAAATTTAGTCAACGATCTAACATCAAACAAACGAAATTTGTAACAGAACCGAATGATTGTTATAAAATATGATAAGATTGATAATCTTAATATGCAGTTTAGAAATGATGATATGGTGCAAATGGCTCATGATCTGAAAGTTCGATTTGTAGAGCAAAGTAAAGACACCAATATTTTAATAGCATCGTTTACAACTACTCATGCACGCATGATGCTTTTCCATGTTTTAGACAAACTCAGTGATCAATTACTAGGATTTGATATCGATAGTGTGTGGTATGTCGAGCGACCGAGGTTCTGTAATAGAGACCGGTGATAGTTTAGGCGATATGTCGAACGAATTGGACAAAAACGAGTGGTTAACAAAGTGGGTTGGTAGCGGCCCTAAATCATACGCTTACACCACAAACAAAAATAAGACGGTTTGTAAAGTTAAAGGTTTTAGTTTAAATTACAAAAACTCCCTAGATACAATGGGTCATATTGCTTCTGCAAAACTGGATTATATTACGACCGTGAAAAAAATGCGATCACTCGTGATCCTAAAACGAAACAGGTCGTTAATAAACTAGCCTACGAGAAACGGGTTTTATTAGGCGATTATGAAACTCTTCTGTATGGATATTAAATCACTTTTTATGATTTAATATATACATTGCTTAAGGGTCAACGACCAATAAATCTTCTCTCACGAAATTTCTTTGCGGTGCTTGTGGTTTTAAATAATAAATATCAATTCCTTACATTTTAAAATGTCTATCGATTTTGTGTTTATCAGAACTCCATAAAGGATCGGTCGCTCTCTTTTTCCCGCCTTCTAATTCACTAGGTTGATATAAATATCTAACTTTAGAAAATGGGTTGATGAATGGTTGTGTTTTATTAACGGGTTCAATTTTTTTTTTTAGAGCATGATGACATTCACGCAACTCCTTATTGGGCGGGTGGAGATGATTTAACACCGGGGTTAGATAAAAGTAATGTAGCGTCCGAAGAAACAACCGCTCCGTTACGAGATAGATGGGAACAAAAAATATCTAAAAGAGGAATTCAATCCAATTTAAAATTCATATCATCAACCAAAAGGAGGTTGTGGGTGAGATGGGGAAACGAATGAGTCCAATTAGCATGGGATTGTAATCAAAAACTTTTTTGGCGGTTAGCCATTTTAAAGATTATGGTGTTATCCCGAGACAAAGGATAAGATAGAATCGCAATCTAATTTGTCTGTCTATCCTCCTAAACTGTTCACTAAAGTGGGATTCCACTGCTGTGGATCGTGTTGATAAATGATACTGTCTGTATCAAAATATAACATACTGTCCTATGACATATTTGTAATTTTTTTTTGTAAGAAATTACAATATGCATCATGACTACTGTCACCATACTGAATACTCACCATATTACCTCATGTTTGGTGAGGAAATGAGGTTACCATTTGATGTCTCTCTTGAACCGGTTGAAAACATAAGTAGAGAAGCAACCAGCTTCATAAAACAATTCATGGAGGATCTCAAAGTTGCTCATGAAATTGCACAAGAGAACAATGTAAGACATCAACCCGAAAACAAGCTTAGGCATGACCACAAATCAAATATTCCAGATTTTAAAGTGGGTGACTTAGTCTTATTGAAAGTCACAAAAGTACCAAAAGGCTTATCTAGCAAGTTATTTGACAAGGCAGATGGTCCATTTGAGATCATTGAACAAGGTCCGAACTACACGTTTAAGATAAAACGGTGTTCTAATAATAAGGTTCATCCTTCTTTGATAAGTGCAACAAATCTTAAACACTACAATGACCCAGTCAAACACAGAGTAGGGTTAGACGTAGATTCAGAGGATACAATAGACTCTGAATTGCCTGAAAATGATCACGATGCTAATGATGAGACTCAGATACAAACTCAACCTCCTGATGCAGATGATGTAGACAAAGCTGCATTAAAACATCAATCTCAAACACCTTTAGACAGGACTACTCAACCTGATCCTAGTTCTCAGACATGGAAATTCAAAAGCCTTCTTAGAGGCAGATTTAAGAATGGTCATAGAGAAATTAGGGATGAATGGGAAGACGGCTCCAGGACATGGGAACCAGACAGCAGTTTCCCACCTGACGTGCTTACTGAAATTAACAGGCACTTCACGAATCGAGGAAAATCATATTTCAAGCAGAAAGACTTATCTTCTCAATGATTTGTTTCCTTTTTCAGATAAGATTATCTTACTACACATCCAATCATAATCATATTAAGACAATAACTAATAGTATTGATAGTAAAAAGCAAGGTTCTAAGGTAGAGTATTGAAATTTCCTAGGGTACCCATCTAAAAAAAAAATTTTTATTTGCGAATTAATTTAGCATTAGACCACATTTATAAGTTATCAGTATCTAAAGGAATATCACCCCTAATTCGTTGTGATTGTACTTTTTTTTTACACTTAGTAGCTGGTCTACAATTAACTACATGTATAATCACAACATGATTGGCGAGGATATTCATACATTTTTTTATTATCTATTTATAGGCAAATTATGGGGGATCCAATACAACCTTCCCTTGCTGACTATCGTCATATTAACAATGATTATGAGTGGATCAGCAGTGTCCATTGAGGATTCCACAGACGTCATCAATAGAATAAATTATGGTGTTATTTTTCGTACAAACCAGGAACTTTTCATTTCCAGAGAGTTTTGGTTACACACATTTCGAATTGAGTTACCGAAATGGTTCAAATTAGCAGAGGTGCCAACGTGTACCAATCTCAATAAGTGCGAGTTGTTACACAACATAGCAACTCATATACATCATTTACATATAGGTTTACTTAGTGAGTTCAACGAGACATTGAAATCAATTCGTACATTGATTCCGCAATCAACACTTTTCAAAAAGAACAGAGATACTCGTTCTCTTCTACCTTTTATAGGAAAGTTAGCAAGTGGTTTATTTGGTATGGCCACAATGGATGATATCAATGTAATGGCAAGTCACATGAATGCCATAAGTCAGAAAACTAATCTCTTAGCAGCAAAAGCTTTTCAACAGCATGGCAAACAGTTATCATCATTTATAAGTGTAGCAGACAAGCGAATGAACAATCTAATGTCAAGGATTAAGGCTAATTCAAAACTAATTACTAGTGTAGCGCAACAACTTGACTCTCGACTCATGGTGTTTCAGCATAACATTATTAACATGTCTAATATTCTACTTAACCAAGTTGATAAGGCTAACACACTAAGAAATAGATATAATAAACTTGAACTAGCAGTTCAAAGTCTGGTAGAAGGCAAAATTACCCCATTTCTTATAGACAGAACCATGTTAACCGAAGTCATACATTCTATAAATTCTCAGATCCGTAAATCCTATAAACAGTTCCACCTTACTCACATGGATGCTAATTATTACTATTCTAATGGTAGATTTGTGTTCACCCGAAATCACTCTTCTCTCTTCCTAACCATTAAATTCCCACTTTCATCTCTAAAACAACCATTGCAACTCTACACTGTTATTTCTTTACCTATTCCTGTTAAGAATAATTCCACTTCTTCTATGCATGCTACACAACTCTTGTCTTTACCCGAGTATTTTGCAATCACAAGGCATCACGATCACTATGTTCTACTCTCTTCTAAAGACCTCACTAACTGTCGGCATGGATCAGTCATCTTGTGTGATTTTAATCTTCCACTTATACCTATAACAGTGCCAGACTGTACCTTAGCATTATTTTCAAATAATCAACATCAGATTAAGTCCTTATGTGATTTTCGCTTTATACAGAATATGTTACGTCCAAATATTATTGAACTAACAGCAACTTCAGCTTTAGTTTATAATAATTATAATTTAGTTTTAGATTGTCCTGAACAACAAAAGATAATACCTGGTTGAGAGTTTGGTATTATCAATATTCCGTGTAGATGTTCATTATCTACTAATACTTTATATTTTTCTCCCAGGTTAGTAGACTGTTACAATCAGTCTCAAGAATTAACAATGGTGCATCCTGTTAATTTAGCATTATTGCAGGAATTTTTTGATGAATCTAAGTTGATGTCAATATTTGGAGATACTTCCTTTACAACACCCATAAATCTTTCTGTTCCAATTTTTCAAATGTATAATCATTCGTTTTCGCATATCATTGCCAATGACCAGAAAAATCATTTAAGTTTAAAAAGAATGGCCATAGCAGCAAAGAAAAATCAGAAAATATTTTAATTCATTGACAGAGCCATTAATAGATGGACTAATTGATTTATCTCCAGATTGGCCAGATATTAATGCTATTTTAGCAATAATATCAATGGGTATTGCTTCAATTGCAGTTTTTGCTTGTATTTTCATGTTTGTAAAATTAGAAAAATGTCTGTAGCACTTTTAGTTGTTCAACAAGTTCAAAACGATACTTCATCAACACTTCCATCGTTTATTTATGATGATGGAAACAATAAAGTCATTACTACTGAGCCCTCTCTAACTGACTTCTTTGCCATTGAATTCTCATGGGTTCATGCATCCGTAATTAATGGTTTACTTGTCATTTTCATTTTGTTCGTGATACTTCTGTGTTTATACAAATCAAGGTTCAGAAAAGGTACCACTTTAGCTTTAGAATTAACCTCTGGTGGAGATTGTGTTATTGTGCCAATAATGCATTTGTCATTGTGCCCATCGTACTATGACATTTCACAACCGGTAATAAGCGATGTTTCCCTGGGAACATTCCCTTGCTTAAAGTTATTTGGGACTTGGTCAACGTTAAACGTGACGGACATTCGGACACAGAGATCACTATCCGTACCAAGTATTATAAAATTGAATTTATTTTTATATTTTCGTGTCAAAAGTACTCTTAACCAGCCATTTAGCGCACATTTCCTTGCTATTCATAACAACTATGCCTTCTCGTTGAACAATAAAAGAAGTTGAATTACTGCCTTCATGACATACAGCCCTTGCACAGGTAGTTTAACTTGTACTTTTTTATGGTAAAATGTAAGTCATTCCTAGCATGATTGATTTTATTATATATATATATATATCTTTTGTGTAGTGACAAACAGTACTTTACCCAAAATGTAGTATGAATTATTAGACATACCATACAATGTGTTCAATTTTACTCTTAGACAAAACAGATGGTTTTCCATTGTTTAGCATACCTTTTTATTCAGGATGCAATATACTCGTCTACCGTATCTGTAGTAGAAAATTGTAAATAGTGTTTAATGTTGTTTATTGTTTTACATAGATTCTATGATGACAGATCTTTTGTGTATATTTCAATACTTAGTATGCTCATACATGTACTACCATTGTCATTTTGTTTTGTCCTCGTTCCTGTTATATGATTTGTTAGTTAGATGCACTTTTGTGCATATATATTAGATTTATAAGTTTTTTTTTTTTTTTGTTATGTTTTTGTTCATAAGTGTTTGAACACAGAACATATATATATATTTTTTATGTACTATATTTTTCCTTTTTATATTGGTATTCAGCTATCTACATGTATGTATCATTTTCACCAATGATCGATGTGTTTAATACTGGATGTATATTACAAATAAAATTTGATTGTGGTATAATCTGTTACTGGTAATGTTTGGTTTAATTTTTCACAAGATGGTCAAGATGCATATGTTGCATCTATAATTAAGGTTACTATTTGTTAGCGTTTGAACAATTATATGTTTAATCAGTTCAAAGTTTTGTATATATGTTTTTTTTTGTTTTTTTTTTGTCGATTTTGTTTTATGTATATGTTAAAGGTATAAATTTTACTGCCCATGAACTTCCCTTCAAAGACAGACATAGATGATTTAAATTTGATCTTTCGTGGTCGAAAGAAATAGAAGCAGGGGGGGAGTAGTCATGATGCATATAGTAATTTCTTACAAAAAAAAATTACACATATGTCATAGGACAGGTAGTAATTTTACGGTCACATAATTATAAAGTTAAATCCAGTTCTAAATTACATAATTATCAATATATATATAAATATACATATTTTTTTACCAATTTTATATTAATTAAAAGCATTTTATTCTATCAGGACAATTAAAAAAAAAAAAAAAAAAAAAAAAAGTTTTATTGAGTCAAGTTCTTTATTTTTTTTTAAATTTGTACAAATGGACATCAGAAATTCAATAACAAGTAAATTTTATGGATACAATTGTAATTTGCTTTAATCAGATCGAATATGGTCATATTTGGTATCAGAAAAAAAATCTAACAATACAGATCACAAATATCATAATTTTATTTTTAAGAATTCCTTCATTTAAATTTTATGAGCATTTTAATAAATATGTCATTTGAAATTCGGCACTAGTCTTTGTTTCATAAACAACGCTTTCGCTGAACACCTGCGACATCCGTCTTAGAGATTCAAACAATAGGGATTTTTACCTACATTATTGAGAAAGTCTATTTTTACATACATACTAATTTGTTTGATTAAACAAGAGAGTAGACATGAATGGGGACTTGTCACCCATAGTATTTGCGATGCTACTTATCTAGAGATATGCCTTTTAACGGTTTAAGTGATAATAAAGTAAGTCAGAGTCGACGCTTTCGGGGAAGTTCTCATAAGTCGAAAAGAATTGCCCAACTATGGGAGTTCAAAAGGTCAATCGATCTATTCTGCAAATTTCATTGGTCGAAGTCGTAAATCCCCTAGCGTGGCGCGATGACCGAAGTGGACCGCAAGTTTGGGTCACTTTTGGTATCGCTGTTTACAATTAAACATCAAAAACTTTCAAAGTAATTTCGATGTTGTAATTTTTACAGGTATGTGCACTTACTTACTTATATTTTACTTTGTATCACTTTTAAACATTTTTGTTTTGTTTTGTGTTAAAGTTTAAATTTATATGTATATTCAGGTGTTGTGTCAACTTTTTAAGTAACCAGATTAATTAGTTAAATTTGATCTGAAGTGGTTTTTGTACTTGATAATGTGTTTTAATGTGTAATCCGGTTTCATTCTCTGTCCTAAAATGTTATGCCGGTTAAGTTACTGTTACTGTCTAGACAAAACTATTAAGGGTTACAAATTTGTGTCATATTTGAATTGCTTTGTATTGTTTTTAAATATTGTAAGTACTGGTATTGCTAGTGTTAGTCTAGTTTTAGAAGTGATTTTAGATATATCCGTTACCTGAATGTCTAAGTATTAATTGAATCAGGAAAGAGGTTTAGTTTCATTTCGGTCCTTGTCTATTACCTAAAAAAAAAACGGAAAAGGAACTCTTCGGCAATAGGTATTTAAAGGTTAGCAGACTGGTGTCAAAACAATGTCTACATTTACATACAAACTGTAAGTCTTATGGTTATGTTTATAGTCAGGTTGTTTTAATGAACTTGCCTAAGAGTTCCAGTTAAGTTACATTCAATCATGTTGGCTAATTTTAAATAGTAATTGTTGGTTGTCCTTTATCAATCGAGAGTGACACAGTTAGTCTATAGGATTAATTAGCAAGTTTATTAATGCTAATCCTGTATCGGTATTAAGTAATCTTCTGATGATAGGTATATAGATATAGGAATTATATAGGGGTTAAGTAATTGGTCTAGCAGTTAAGTGTGTTTATACAGCAGATGGGAGAGTTGCTCTGAAGAGTAAAGATGAGTTAATTCCCCTTACCTAAATCACTCTACTTGTATTTTACTTTGCAGAGAAAACTGAGTTAATCCCTAATACAATACAATTATGTTGTCAGTTGTTCTAAGTGTACAAATGAAGATATATGTGTATTACATCTGTATCTTTAAATATGTTGTCATTTATAATCAATGTTTGTCAACAAAGTATTTGTTATTGTATTGCTGTGCTTGTTGTTCCTATTGTATGACACTTTTGGTATCGCTGTTTACAATTAAACATCAAAAACTTTCAAAGTAATTTCGATGTTGTAATTTTTACAGACGCCGGCTCTACAACAACGTAACTGACGTGACAATACGTTCTCCCAACGTTCTAGGATAACATAGAAATGTAACCGTGCTAAAGACGTGGTAAAGGCTGCTAGTGCTATACTGCAAAAAACAATTGGATCATAAAAATCATCCTTCAGGTTCGAATTCATCAGCAACATGTATAGCTCACCATGGCCTTCGTCATTTGGAATCAGTTCTGTATGTAATATATCACGAAGCAACTGCTGGAGAACTGTCATTGATGAGAAATTCTATATCGATATATCGATAAGTAAAAAGTATCGATATATCAATAAATCGAATAATTTGGTACTTCTATGAATACATTCGAATAAAATAGATATATTGTAATATTTAATTGTTTTATTGTATATTTGACGACACTGAAAATGAAAAAAGCAATCATTGCATGGAAAACATCATTTATTTGAACAAATTGAACAATTAGAGAAAAAAATCATCAAGTAAAACAAATAGAACATTTTGGAAATTCTGAAAGAAAATACTTTTTTTAATACTTGTATCGATACTTTTAAAGTGTATATATTATCGTATCAAATCAATTTGTATATCGATATATCGATATCGAATCCATCAATGACAGCCCTAAACCGCTGTTTGTTTCGTAAGTCTCTACATATTGTGTCTGCATATTGAGTGATTTCCTCAACGGACAAATTTACCCCACAAACAGTTCAAAAACAGTTTAGCAATGGTACGTAAGATAGGATTCTTACCTACATTTTCTTCTCGTATGACCAGTTGTTCTCTCATTTCAATCTCAATTTGAGGTACTGACGGAGATCTTTGACTGTTTGACAGGGAACAGGAAAACCACTAGCCTGTTGTTTAATCTTGAGAAACTGATCAATTTAGCTACGAAATAAAGTATTGGACTGATCTGGAAAATGCCATACCTCAAAGATACGATCTATCACATAACCTCTCTCTATAGCTGTATTCAATTCACACGTCGTCCATGTACCTAACAAACTTCTCTCTTGATATGTATGAGAGCATCGATAAGTAATACCCAGCTCCTGTTCGATTCCTTGTTGAGCACAAGTACGGCATAAATGAAAAAGTAGTTTTCTGCAATCCGATAAGGTAACACGTGATGAAATAGCTGACGAGGGGGAATAACTCGACATTGTACCAGTCCAAAATATTGATCTAGACATTTGAAATCATGAGTAATCACGCCTGGGTGTCCAATTAGAAAAGTCCTATGTTTCAAGACAAACGGGTACAAAGAACATACATCCACGTAATGAATGTCTCCTTCTTCACAAAGCAGACGAGTAGCATTCGTTCGACCTCCAAATAAAGCATCTTTACGAACTAACGAGTCGAGGACATCCTCATACGTTTGTACCTTTGACGATAGTCATGTTCCCACAACGTTTCTACTTGATAGTGTTGACGCAAAACTGATCTCGCTCTAAGATCTTTTGATACACTTCTTCGGGTGTTTCTCTTGCTGTAAGTTAGGAAAACACAAGGGACATCCGTGCCAAAAACATCCATGAAACTCGAAATTGGTCCGACAGTCTTCATGATAACCATGATGTTTGAATAGAAATATATATATGTAAAACAAGCAAAAGTTAGAAAGTCACACAAAACATTAAGAAAATATATATAACGTTTAAGAATTTTTTTTTCTGACAATTTTAATGCATGCCTTTCTATTATAAGCATTGACATGCTTTCATCATCTGTCCATAGTGTTTATATTTTCAGAACCGTCATATATGCTAAAACCGCCCCACCTCCCGCCATTTCATAAACAAGCTTTTACAAGGGTATGGTATGTCTAATTCTGATTTGACTTTCCACATTTTTATGTAGGTGTAACAATTTGTCGAAATGTTTACTACTTGTAATGTAGGGTTATTCGTTTGATAGTGGTTTTGAACCGACTATGACGATTATGACTTACCAATGCACCCTATATCTGCGTCTTGAATTTGAGACCAGTCAACAGGGGATCTTCTTGACATCCGGACCAAGAATCAACCAATTTAACTGAATATTCGAATTCGAAGATTTTTCTTTTATAAATTCAAGATGAATATGTACAGGATTTATGCTGCAATAGGTTCTTGCATCTTTTTACCATATGTAAATAAGACTTAAATTTAGGTAATGATGACTTATTCGAAGAAACCACAAAAAATGTCATTTATTCAAAACACATATTCAAATTCTAAGAAATTTTTTCATACAAGGTACTGATTCATGCGAGAAAATCATAAATTTTACCCAAAGTCTATATAAATGGAAAATGCTTTTCCTTGTCAGTAACAAAAAGAAAACCTATGAACAACTATATCGTCAAAAATAAAGAGATGCAAATTTAGTAAAGTTACATCTGGATCTGGTCTCACGTTTTGATTTACCAGAGGTCATTGACAATATACTGCTTTTGTCTCGCAAATTTCCGTATTGTTATCACTATGTTACCGATGCATCTTTTTCTTTAGATATATGTTGACAGTACATACAGCAAATGTATCAACACATTATACAGGCATTTTCTCCAATGCATCGTTCATATACTTATCTTAAAGGGGCATTAGCTGTGATTTTTTTTTTCAAATAAACTACTTAGATTAATATATATTAACAAAGAAGAGATATACATAGTCATAAAATTCATTAAAAGATTCCTATTTATTTTGTGAAAATTCCTAGAGAAACCCAGGTTTAGAACTTTTTCTCTTTCAATCGATTAACTCAACCTTACTTTTTGTATATGCATACCTAGATGAACCTGACCTTATTAACACATATTATTTAGCAACATAAGATTGTTATGCCTGTGTATAGCTCTTATTTGTTATTCTGCATTAAGTACAAGTACTAGTTGCGGAAAAAATATTTTTTTCGTAAACAAAGCTTATCCCCATTTAGTCATATTCAAACTGCTTAGCAAAACAAAATATATACATATGATGGTAAAATATTGGTTATGCGAAGACCTAGCATCCTTTTATCAATTCATTTAAGACAAATCATTGTATTTTATGTAAAAATATCTGTTTTCAAACTTTGTGCACTTCGTTCCAGGTAATTTTACAACATAGGCATCATATGGAATATTCGACTTTGTATTACTTCTTAAGTCAATATTTGAAGCCTTGTAAAATCATTTTTGTTGTGATCCAGGATGCTGTTTAAAAAAATAATAACACGTAAATCCAAGCAAAACCATGAAACAAAGTCCAATGAGACCATAGCAGACTAATATGTGATAAAACGTAAAACGGAAAACAACTTGATTACACCAGTTGTTGGGTTCATGCAATGGTTGTAGGAAATTTGGAATCCAAATACGAAACAACCATATATTTCCTAAAACAAACCAGGTGATTAAAAATAAATTGAGAATGAATCCAGTGAAGCGTGTCGAACGTAACATAACAGCATCTTCGTTCTCATCATCATCATCATCCTTGTCGAATACGTCGTAGTCTCTATCTCTCTTTTGTTCCCACAGCATTAACAAGATCTTCACGAATCCAAAACAGCCCCCAACGAGAAGATATATGGGAATTTTTGGTTCCTTCGGGCAGTCATTCCTGTACGCTGTACCTGAAAGTTTAATATTTATTAATATTGATTATTGATCAGCAGTATTTATAAACATGAAGCAAAAACATTTTGTATTTATAGCAATACGGTTATAAAGGAAAAGTATTTATAATATTGTCATATTAACATTCCATTTCTGACTTATAATTGTAGAATTATCAGTTTGTTTAATTTTGACGTTGTTTATTTAATTTTGGTGTAACCCTGTAGTTGTGTGTTTGATTTTGGCTGGTCACTGTTGTCTTCCGTATAGAAATTTAAATCCTATTGTCTGTGTGACGAGTGTACGAATATCAGGTATGAATTGTGCACGAGATTTTAGTTCAGCTGATATGGCCTGAGTGGCAAGTTGTGTTTAGTATTCCTGTGTGGAGAAGATTTCCTGTGTGGAAGATAGCCTGTGTGGTAAAATGAAAACTTTGAAGTATATAGACACTCTGTGTGGTTGTATTGAATTGATAGAATGAAGAAACAGTTCAAATATGTTTTATAGGTGACCATTGACCATTAGAATGGAGTCTTATCATCGTCAGCATAATGTATTTGTTCCGTCCATGTATAGTCCGGCATAGCTATGTGAACTGTATTGTCAAGTGTATTGTATTGCTGTCCATTACATACCAAATTATTGAAAGTGAACATCTACGGAAACTCAACAGTATCAACGTCAATGTATACAGATAAGTGATTTAAAAGTCCATATCGTATTGTAATTTAAATACTAACTGAAATTCGAACAGTGACTGATTTGCATTATTTCATTCAGTTAATCCGTTCATAACCATGGTAATTCGGCAAAAATACGGAGGACAGTTTGTGTAATATTGTCAGACAGTATAAGTTTCAATTTTCATATTTCCTTTGTTTTTTATGTTTATTGTCAACTGGTATGAGTGTGTGTGTAAGATGGAGTGCATGTTGATTTGAATATTATAACCTGTGGGTTTGATTATGTAAATAAATTCTTAAAATTTTCAATTATTCTCATTCTTGATATATCAGTTTCCCTAATCTCTATTAGTCATAATTTACATTGTGACAATTTTGGTGGCAGCTGTGGGATTGGGACAATATTTGTACATATTGTTTTGATATTCCAAGATTGAGTTGGATAGACTTTAATTTTCTTTAAATTTTGAAAGAACAATTTAGATTTTTTTTATTTGATTATGGATCTAGAGAAGATTATTGCGTTAGGGGAGAGAATAGGTTTGACAGGGGAGAAGTTACAAGAGTTTGTCAAAGAGAGGGAAATTCAGCAGTTTGAGAGAGATGAAAGAGCAGCTGATAGAGAAGCTCAAAAGATTAAGATAGAGGCTGACTGCAAAGTAAAAGAACAAGAACTTAAGATGCAACTCATTAGTAAAGAGATTGAATTAGAGAAAGCGAAGTCTGAAACTCAAGCTTTGGCAGCTGAAAGTTTGAATGCAAGTTTTTCATATTCACATGGTCATTCATATGCTAAACTTCCCAAATTACCCCCCTTTGATGATAAAAAATGATTGCATAGACGCATATTTACAAAGGTTTGAGAGGTTTGCTTCTAATGCTAAGTGGGACAAGAGAATCTGGTCTATCAACCTTTCTGCATTACTCAACGGAAAAGCTCTTGAAGTGTACTCTACGTTATCTTTAACTGATGCAATGAATTACGATGTTTTGTAAGAGGAACTTCTAAAGAGAGTTCAGCTTACAGAAGAAGGTTTTCATACTAAGTTCAGGACGAGTAAGCCCAAAAAATGTGAGTCCTCAACAATTTGTTGCACATTTGAACAATTATTTAGATAGATGGATGTCTCTAGCAAATGCGCCCTTAACTTTTGAAGGACTTAAAGATCTCTTACTTAGAGAACAGTTTATTACAAGTAGTAGTAAATCCCTATCAATATTTCTTAAAGAAAGACACAATGTCGATGAAATGACACTGCGGGCAAAGCAGTTTATTGAAGCTCATGGTGAAGCATCGTTTACTTCAGATAAACACAATGTAAATAGGTCAAATTTTGTAACTAATGCAAGTCATTTACAGAACAAAGGGATTGCGGGTACATCTCATAGAAATGAAGGACGAAAATGCTATGAGTGTGGCAGGTTGGGACACTTAGCCAAAGATTGTCTGGACAAGCAGATTAAAGGTCGGGGTTCAAAACACCATGCTGCTGGAATTGTTTGGCTGGAACAGCAATCAAATCGAGGTAGGGGTAGAGATATAGGTTTTTGGAATGATAATGGTACACAGCCAAAAGGTCGAGGTCCACGACAGACTGATACAAAATCGGGTCAAAATGGAACTCAGATAGGTTCTGTATGCATATTAACTAAAAAACTTATGGATTGTTGTGTACAAGACAATCAAGTTAGACTTGTTTGTGGACACATATTACCAGTCATAGGAGGAGCTTGTCAGGTATGTGACACCATGCCAGTTACTGAAGGGTATGTAGGTTCCGTTCCTGTAAATGTGTAAATGTTCTCAGAGATAGTCAAACGGAATTTAGTAAATGATGATCAGTTTACAGGTTTTATTCAGAGCTGTGTCTTGATTGATGGTACTGTCAGGAAAGTACCAGAGGCCCTGATATCTATCGAAACACCTTTTTACACAGGTACAACGCGTGCACTTTGTATGGATAATCCGGTTTTTGACTTGATTATAGGTAATATTGTAGGAGTAAGGGACCAAAGTGATCCAGATCCTGAATGGAAACCAACAGGTAAGAATGTGAAGTTGAGTAGTGAAGAATTCATTTCCGATGAGGTAAGGACTGAAAATAATAATACTTCTAGTGAGACAGACCGTGAAAATCAGAAAGATTGTGAAGTGTTACAAGCTGTACAGACACGAGGGCAGTCGCAAAGAGAAAAATCGGCTTTGAAAAGTTTGAAAGTTTCAGATACAGTTGATATTGATCTAAATGTTGATGAAATGAAGAAGGCCCAGCAGGATGATCAATCATTGAATATCTACAGACAACTTGCTAGTGTAGGTACAAGGAAAATTTCAGGTTCCAATAATATATCTTGGTTTAAGATTCAGAGAGGTTTTTTGTACAGATATTTTCAGTCTCCTAAGGTATATGACAATAAGATTTTCAAACAACTTGTTGTACCGAAACCACATCGTGTCACTGTCATGAAATTAGCCCACGATTCCATTTTATCTGATCACCTAGGTATCCGCAAAACCACTGACCGTATATTGTCCAGTTTCTATTGGCCAGGAATTCAATTGATATATCACGATACTGTAAATCTTGTGATGTATGTCAACGCACATTTCAAAAGGGAAAAGTGTCACATGTGCCTTTAGTTAAAATGCCGCTCATAGATACTCCATTTGAACGGGTAGCTGTAGATTTGGTGGGGCCAATATCACCAGTTACAGAAAGAGGTAACAGGTATATACTCACACTGGTTGATTATAGTACAAGGTATCCTGATGCAATTTGCGCTGAAAGGAATTGAGACAGACAGAGTTGCCGAAGCCTTAGTTGAAATATTTACCAGGGTAGATATACCAAAAAAAATACTTTCAGATATGGGAACACAATTTACTTCTCGTCTCATGAAGGAAGTTGGTAGATTGTTATCAATAAAACAGTTGAACACGACACCTTATCATCCAGCTTGCAATAGCCTTGTAGAAAGGTTTAATGGCACTTTCAAGCAAATGCTCCGAAATATGAGTGTAGAACGTCCAAAGGACTGAGACAGGTATGTACCAGCGCTTTTATTTGCTTACAGAGAAGCTCCTCAAGACTCATTATGTTTTTCTCCTTTTGAGTTGTTATATGGTAGAACAGTCAGAGGTCCGATGACAGTATTGAAAGAAATGTGGACAAATGAGGATCACGAACGAGAGGTAAAAACCACATATTAATATATACTTGATTTAAAGTAGTGGCGACAAATGTAATACGTCATCTAAGGCTTTGGTTTAAAGGACAACGATACATTAAATAATGACTAGAAAGGTATGCTAAAGAGCATATATTTTCTTGTGGAATTGTGGAATTTGTATTTAAACAATTACGTTAGAGCATCTTTACCCGAAAATTTAAATATCTAGTGTTTGGCTATTGGGATACTTATTTTGTCCAGCACCACTCTGATTCTACACATAAATACACTGAAGATGGTATAAAAAACATGCTGGGATTTCTAATGGACAATATATTTATAATGTTTGGAGAAGTGGTTTTTCAACAAACGGTCGGTATTCCTATGTGAACCAATTGTGCCCCTTTATTGGCCGACCTGTTCATTTATTCTTACGAAGCAGACTTCATTCAGACACTGCTGAATCAAAAGAAGAAAAAGTCAGTGGTGTCCTTTAATTTGACATTTAAATATATCGAAGACGTTTTCTCAATTAATAATGACAATTTTCATACATATGGCAATGCGATATATCCCAGCGAACTAGAAATTAAAGATACAACAGAATCAAGCACACATGATTCATACTTAGAAAGCTTAACGAAAAAAGCGACTATTTCGGCTTTCCAATTTCCACAAAATTTAAATTTTCCACATTTAAGTAGAAGTATTCCTCAGTCACTCACATATGCAATTTATATTTCACAAATGATCCGATATGCTAGGGCGTGTACAACATATGAAGATTTCATATACAGAGGTAAACTACTCACTGACAAATAATTGACACAGGAATATCGAAAACCGCGTTTGATGTCCACGTTCCGCAAATTTTACGGTCGGTATAATAGTCTCGTTTGAGATAACTCTATTTCACTGGGTGAAATATTGAGTTGCCTTTTCGTTGGCGGTTGTTGAGACGACTGTACCAATTGTGACGAGGTTCATTGGACTTGAATGTGGACTTACGGCGGGCGTGACCGGTCGACAGGGGATGCTTACTCCTCCATGGCACCTGATCCCACCTCTTGGTTTCCAGAGGTCTGTGTTTGTCCATTTTACTGGATTTTTATCTATGTCCTGGACTTTCTATTGATTTATACTTTGATATCCGATATTTTTATATATGTAAACAATATTGACAGAAACAATCGTCTTGAGCACTATAACTTTGGTATTATTTTTATAATATATAAAGGCTTTCCCATGGAAGTATTGCACGTTAATTATGTATTACAGTTAATATGATTTTAACTAACAATAGCTATATCATGGCATGCATTTGTTTGATGAATTTTAGTTCAATTTCCAAGAAATTACGTAAAGCCCATTAACATAACTAACAATTCATATTATGAAATAAATTGAGTACATATTGAAATTATCTGCTGTATAAAGCTGTATATAGCTATGTAGGAAAGCAGTCATAAAACTGCATCTACATACTTACCTTTATGATTTTCAACAAATTATTTAAGGATATGATCTGTAATGGTGCATGATGACCATGAGTTCATACGGAGTACTGATGAACTATGAGTTCATACGTAGTACTGATCAAATATAAGTTTATACTAAATGCTGACTGATAATCTATGACTTCATACGGAGAACTGATGAACTATGAGTTCATACGTAGTACTGATCAAATATAAGTTTATACTAAATGCTGACTGTGCCTTTATAATCTATGAACTGATGAACTATCAGGTCACACGTAGTACTGATCAAATATAAGTCTATACTAAATGCTGACTGATAATCTATGAGTTCATGATGACGTAGTACACGTAGTACTGATCAAATATAAGTTTATACTAAATGCTGACTGTGCCTTTATAATCTATGACTTCATACGGAGAACTGATGAACTATGAGTTCATACGTAGTACTGATCAAATATAAGTTTATACTAAATGCTGACTGTGCCTTTATAATCTAATCATACGGAGATATGAAGTAAGGTCACATGTAATACTAAAATATAAGCTGACTAAATGCTGACTGTGCCTTTATAATCTATGACTTCATACGGAGAACTGATGAACACGTATAAGTTTATACTAAATGCTGACTGTGCCTTTATAATCTATGACTTCATACGGAGAACTGATGAAGTATCAGGTCACACGTAATACTGATCAAATATAAGTTTATACTAAATGCTGACTGTGCCTTTATAATCTATGACTTCATACGGAGAACTGATGAAGTATCAGGTGACACGTAATACCTATAGTGCCTGATTTAATGAATTACAGGACTGTGATACGCCATCAACAACTGAAGAAACTATCATAAACAACTCTCTCACATAATTTATATAGTTACCTGTCCCTATCATCAATATCGGTAGTCCCAACAAAACCAACAGGAAAACTGTGCTAAGAACTGAAATAGATATATTTAAAGATAAATTACAAGAAGAATGTTAACAGGCGTATGCTTTCTTGGTGACAATTGTTTTGTGAAATTACATGAAATCTTAAGTAATACTTGATATCATGTTAGGATAAAGGTAAAAGGATTGGCTAAACGTATGAATGCTTTTACTATTTGTCTTTGATAATTATTCTGTTTTTCCAAACTACATGTCGATTATGGAAATAAAATAATAATTTAAGTAATGAAATAAAACAACTACTTCTACTACAATTAATTACTACCACTACCACTACCACCACCACCTTCATCATAATCATCATCATCAATCATCATCATCGAAACGTAAACATATAATTGACGGGACAAACGATGGTACTCACTGTTACTCCATAAAATATGCAGGATATTGGACATGAAATCATAGAGCCCCTCGGAATCTGTGCTGCTTTCCTGTATCTGTGATAGAACAGATCCATATGACGGATTTTCGTATCGCGAATTTTCTGATAAATAACTGGTACTTCTGCACAAACTTTGCTCGTCATCTAGCGTCTAAATAAGAAGAACATCTATTAGATGCAGTTACAAAATGTATGATTAAATTCCTCCTCTAACAATGATTTTGGTTTTGTTCGGACTGCAAAGTATATACCGATCTATGGATAAGCTATATACCGTTTTCCATATGTCCAATGTGTCAAAACTGTCGTTAAAGGCCAGTGGCATCCCGTTTACACTCAGTACATGTTTGCATGAAATTATATAATGTATGAATCATGAATCTGTTTACGATATTTATTATTACGGACTTTGATCGTTGTTTGGGCTTTAAGGATAATTTGTCAATATTAGCACACAATAAACTATCAGAGATTCAGTAATGTAGTGTTTTTCTTGCGTGATTTTCAGTTTCACCCTCGTCAAAAGACCGACAAAAAATGAAAACGACTGGTCGTTTGGACTACCAAATGTTTCGTATCTCGCCATGGATTCAACACCTGCCTTTCCAGGTCAAAGGAAGAGGTTTGAATGCATGGTGAAATCCACACTGACGTACAAATATTAAACGGAGAATACGACAACTTTAAAACCGAAAACAATCACATTCACAAACAAGAGGCCAATGGCATAATAGCTTGATGGCAAAAGTAACACAAAATATTTTTAAATGTTTACTCAACAAAGTTGTTTGTTCAACTTTGAAGGGGAATTTTGAATTAATATTAAAAGACAGAATAACAGCATAATAACTCCTTACATCCCTCACTTGCTAAACCTCACTTTTGGACCTGCATTGAGTGTTTGCCCAATTGTGGAAGGCTATATGGGTTATGCCCTCATCCATGGCTATACACCAACATCTTTAAATAGCATGGGTGTCAGAAAGTGTAATTGTTCAACTTTTATACATTTATTAAACGAAGATACAGATGCGAAGCACTACACACAACTGTAGTCTACCTGGGTTCTGCAATGCAAAAACACTGGCGATCGGGTGATAGCGTGTAGCTGACCGATTACATATAACGACTCACTATAAATACCTCCTTTTAAGTTATCTACTAAAACACATGCATGCTATGTTCCAAATAACATTGAGTCAGCTACGTGAGGAATCCAGTCTGTGTATTTTGAAATGCTGTCCATTAAATAGAGAAACCTCTAATAAAGGTAAATATATTGTCAAAATAATTTGCAATAATTAACTATGGGAAAATAGTAACTTTGAAAATGGTATCATAATACACATTTTGGCTTAAAGTGGAGAAGTTCGGCAAAATTTTACCCAGAATGCATTGCATCAGGCAATATAAACAAAGAAGAAATGATTTTTATTTAATTAATTTAAAATCAGAAACATTTTATGGGTTTCATTCTTATCTGTAAAAGCATTTGTCTGCATATTTTCACAGAGGCACGATGCCTAGATTTTCATTAATCGTCTACAACACGTCTTTTTCAAAACTAAGGACCAAAGCATTAGCTAGATTGGCTCCACCCATCGAGCTAAAACACATAAACATGAAAAGTGTTACACATAAATATATCATTACTGAGTGGTTAGAGCATTGCTCATCGACAGGGAATGCTTACTCCTCCATTGCATCTGATCCCACCTCTTGGTTTCCAGAGGTCCGTGTTTGTCCATTTTTACCGGATTTGTATCTATGTCCTGGACTTTCTATTGATTTATACTTTGGTATCTGAGATTTTTTATATATCTTTAAACCATTAAAGCGATTAAACTGTTCCAATGATGATTTTTCCCCTGACATATAGTCTAGAATATGATAAAATGTGTGTTAAAATACATTGTCAAACACGTGAAACGTTGTAGAAGATCTTCTTTTCGAAGTTATTTGTTTTATTAGAATTTAAGTATTCCCATACCTTAAAAATCCAGGTGTACTTCCGTATGCAATGACCTTTCAAATAAACTCTTTCGCCATATCAAATGTTCATGTACTAATTCTCGATCCTTTACGCACTCAGACTATGTTAAAGTCGACCGATTTTTATGTGTTATATAATTACTTTTAAAATACAAGACGTGATTTTTGTGGGAAAGTGCATGTATTGTGTAAATATATGATTTTCAATGTTATCATGATACCTGCAGGAAATCGAATGAATATATAAATGTATAAATGTAAAAAGAATTTTTTCCGATCTTTAATGTAACCCTGAATGCTGACATTGTCAAAATCAAAACAACATAACTGTGAATAGTATGCGTACCTCATGTTTTACTATTTTGCCGCCATGTCCGGTGGAGCTGGGCAGTTCATGATCATATGTGTCAAGAATGATAAAAATGGGTCAAGATCACCCGATATACCCGGCACGTGGACAAGTTCAGAAACGAATGTTTTAAAATGACGAAAAAGTCCATCTCTGCCTGATTTAGATATGAAATTATGATGTACGAAAATAAACGCAAAGGATGATAAGAATAGAATATATATTAACTGCAAATATCACGTGTTTATTGGACACTCAGTAATCTTTGTAAAAAAAATTACCGAAAGTCAATTTGCAATTCTCAAAGTAATGGCGGACAAACAGTAACTGATATTACGGGTTACGTTTGGCAAGAGTGTTGCAATTTTACACATGCATTTGTTATTCTAACCACCAGATGGTCCCTTTGGAACATATATGAGATAAAATGTTACATAAAATGGGCATATAAAATATTTCACCTACGACAGATTAGGGCTCCGATGGAACCTATATCAATTGTGAGAAAGTTTGCCAGTTTACTTGGACATTTCTGAGAAACAATGATTTTGTGTCTGGAAGCTGGAGAATACCGAAATATTTTTAACGATAAATGTCCGAGGGATAACTGAACGAAAATCTTCTCCAATTTTAAGTACCAATGTCTGACACAACCTTCTTCTGAGAATGGTATTTAGTGTAATTTACTAACAATTAGTAAACAGTCACTAAATTAACAGTTACTAATCTGGTCTACTAGAATAATAAGAATTGATGGGTAACATTGTGGTTCTCATTACAGTGCAACAAAACGATATTAACGTCATAAACAAATATGTATGGTTATATATCATGAAATCAGAGTAACTGCTAAAGCCGATATTTACGTCATAAACAAGTATATATCGTTATACATCAGTAAGATCAGGCTAACCACTAAAGCCGATATTTACGCCATAAACAAGTATGTATCGTTCTACATGAGTGAGATCAAAGTAACCACTAAATCAGATTTGTGTTTATGATGCAAATATCGGATTTAGAGATTATACGTTATACACAAGTATGTATCTATATAAATCAGATTAGAATAACCTCTAAATCCGATATTTACGTAGTATGTATCTTCATACATCAATGACATCAGAGTCATCTTTAAAGCCGATATTTACATTATATACCGGTATGTATCGTTATACATCAATGACATCAAAGTAACCTCTAAATCCGATATTTACGTCATAAACAAGTATATATCGTTATACATCAGTAAGATCAGGCTAACCACTAAAGCCGATATTTACGCCATAAACAAGTATGTATCGTTCTACATGAGTGAGATCAAAGTAACCACTAAATCAGATTTGTGTTTATGATGCAAATATCGGATTTAGAGATTATACGTTATACACAAGTATGTATCTATATAAATCAGATTAGAATAACCTCTAAATCCGATTTTTACGTAGTATGTATCTTTATACATCAATGACATCAGAGTCATCTTTAATGCCGATATTTACATTATATACCGGTATGTATCGTTATACATCAATGACATCAAAGTAACCTCTAAATCCGATATTTACGTCATAAACAAGTATGTATCGTTATACATCATTGACATCAAAGAAAGCTCTAAATACGATATTTACATCATAATCATTTATGTATCGTAATACATCAGTTAGATCGGAGTAACCTCTAAATCCGATTCTTACATTATAAAAAAGTATGTATTGTATACATCAACTTACGTTATAAAAAGAAGTATCGTTATACATCAATGACATCAGAGTAACCTCTAAAGGCCGATATTTACATTATAAACAAGTATGTATCTTAATACATCAATGACTTCAGAGTTACCTCTAAATTTGATATTTACGTTTTAAACAAGTATGTATCGTTAAACATCAATGACATCAAAGTAACCTCTAAATCCGATATTTACATCATAAACATCAATGGATCGTTATACTTCAGTTAGATCGGAGTAACCTCTAAGTCCGATACTTACGTCACAAACAAATTTTTTTATATATATTAAAATTAATATTTTTTGATAGGATAAGCCTAGTAGGTATTTAACGTCTCTAAATATATCTACATATTCTATCAGAAACCAGTGAATATTTTAGAATCGAAGATGGGTCTACCACCCTATCAGTAATCCATGTCATACAACCTGTAGGTAGCGGGGATGGAAAACGAAAATATCATCTCAGTGTTGATAAAAAAAAGTCATGCTGAACAAGAAGAGAAGTTTGATACAGATCAAGATTAAAGATAAAACCTGTTTAGCTCGTGCTATTGTAGTTGGTCGTTTTCATTGTCAGAAACCTGGACTTGGAGATGGAGACAAGTACAAAAACTGGCAACGATATTGGAAAACTTTGATTTTAGGAGATGCAAGTAGACACACTCTTCAACGACGAGAAGCTCATGCCTTAATGCAACAAGCTGGATGTGATCCCCAGCAAGAGAGTGGACCTGAAGAATGGCAACGTTTTTAGACTGTGTTGTTACCACACTACCGTTTGAAAATATACGGTCTGAATACCAACGCAAAAGGACAGACATTAAATGTACTGTATAGTGGTGTAGGATCCGGGGCCCCCATTCACGTCTTATACGATGATCACCATTACGATTGTATAGTATCTATGTCTGGACTCTTGGAATGTAATTACTATTGCGACCGTTGTGATGTGGGTTATAATCATGTAGAAGATCACCGATGCCCTCAATGCTGCTTTCGTTGTCTTGCACCGTCGTCCTGTGTTCCCGACAACACGATAAAACCTATAGAATGTACACATTGTCAGGGGACATTCAAATCGACTCAGTGTTACAAGAATCATTTGAAACCTTATAGTAGTAATACAACCACTACTCCACGTCAGCTAATGACTCGATGTCCCACTTGTCAATTATGGATGAGTAAGAAACAATATACACAACACTGTTGTCAAGAAAAGAAGAAAAAATGTCACCATTGTAAACAGATCGTGGATCTAGACCATCGTTGTTTTATACAACGGATCCCTACTCATGATGAATCATCTTCACCCCCTTATTACATTTTCTATGATTTTGAGTGTACCCAGGACACCGGATAACACAAACCTAATCTATGTATTGCTCATCGAGTATGTCCCCAGTGTACATCAGATGACTGGTGTGAACAATGTAAAACCATGGAGGATCATCGTATTACATTCCGAGGTCCAACGACACTCACTGATTTTTTGTCTTGTTTATTTGAAACGACCGTGTATGATGACATACATCAAAGAGAGAAACGTTTACATGATGGAGCTATAGCGATTGCTCATAACTTTAAAGGGAACGATGGACAGTTTATTTTACATCATCTAGTACATCATGCATGTGAAAAACCTGATGTGATCATGAACGGTTCTAAGATTATGTCTATGGCGACAGGAAACATCAAGTTTAAAGACTGGTGTAATTTCTTGTCATTTCCTTTAGTTTCGTTACCTAAATCTTTTGAATTGACTGAACTCAATAAAGGCTACCTTCCGCATTTGTTCAATACAAAAGCTAATGCTCATTAGATAGGAGTATATCCCCCAGCTATGTATTACAACCCAGAAGGTATGAAACATGATGTCCGTCGTGATTTTGAAGAGTGGTATCAAGACAAAATTCTAAAGGGTGAGATTTTCCATTTGCAATGCGAATTAGAAGAATACTATGAATCGGACGTGACTGTTTTGCGACAAGCTTGTATGCATTTTTAAAGCATGTATTTGAAACTAGCCGATGTGGACCCCTTTGCTGAATCGATTACGTTTGCCAGTATGGGGAATATTGCATATCGTCGCAATCATATGCAAAAAGATACGATTGCTATCATACCTCCGCCGGGATATCCTTTGGCACGACAGTATTCCACCCTAACATTACGTTGGTTGAGTTGGACGACGTGTGAATTGAATAAATCTATAGAGAAAGGTTATGTGATCGATCGTATCTTCGAAGTATGGCATTTCCCTGATCAGTCAAATACTTTATTTCGTAGCTATATTGATCAGTTTTAAGATTAAGCAACAGACTAGTGGTTTTCCTGCTTCCTGTCAAACAGTAGAAGACCGTCGTCAGTACCTCAAAGAGATTGAAACGAGAGAACAACTGATCATACGAGAAGAAGATGTAGAGAAAATTCCTATCTTACGGACCATTGCTAAACTGTTTCTGAACTGTTTGTGGAGTAAATTTGCTCAACCTCGGACACAGTATGTGGAGAGTTACGAAACATTACAACAGTTACTTCAAGATGACACTCGTGATGTATTACATTTAGAACTGATTCCAAATGACGAAGGCCGTGATGAGCTAGTCATGATGCTGGTGAATTCGAAACAGAAGGATGACTTTGATGAACCCAATGGTTTTAGCAAGCAATGTAGTGCTAGCAGCCTTTACGGCGTCTTTAGCTCGGTTACATTTCTATGCCACCCTAAAAGTTTGGGAGAACGTGTGTTATATTTTGATACAGACAGTATCATTTATCAACACGACTACCCAAAGCAGTGGAATCCCACTATAATGAACAGTTTAGGAGGATGGACAGACGAATTAGATGGCGATTGTATCTTATCCTTTGTCTCGGGAGGTCCTAAAAATTATGCGTATAAGACTCGTTAGGACAAAACGGTGTGTAAAGTCAAAGGAATAACTTTTGATAGTCATACCACTTCTACAGTAGATACATTGAAACAGTTGTTATGTGGTCAACAAAAGAAAGTGCTTGTATCGTACCCTCATAAGAACAGCATAAAGTAAAAACACAGGCGATGACTAAAGAAGTGCGTGTCGTGTATGATAAGAGACATCGCATGGAAAACTTTTGTACTTTACCTTATGGTTATTGAATAAAGTGAGACTGTTTGAATAAAGTTTAATGCGTATTAGAATCTATGAAACTTTACTTTGGTGTTGTTTTTGTTGATATAAAACAGAAGACAGTGAAGGGTAGGGGATCATTTATACAGTTTGATCTCAAGTACTCTCATGTCGACTCACGATTCTAAAGATCATGGTAATTTTTACATGACGTTACCTAGCGATGTTAGTTTGAAAGTCTTTCCCAATAATACCTTAACAGAATTCAAAACTCATTTACCTCAAGCTTTAAGTATGATGGATAGTGAGTGGGAAATAGCTTTGAGTGAATTGATCTTTCCCAACTTAATAGAATCGATAGGATCCGATGAGAATTTCATAGATGTCATGGTTCCCCTTCACGTTCCTTTGGAATCCGTCGTGACACCTAAAAATCCCCAGGACCCCTCTACGTATCCTAAGAAAAAGGAAATGAAATATCGTCAACATGAACGTTTTACTGTAGAATTGATTAAGAAACAAGTCTCGTTAGATGATCCCCAGTTTGATCATGTCATCTCTAAAACTGATACGAAGTCAGGGATCGCTTTAGTAGAAAGTATTTGGAGACTTAAATTTCGTTCGGGGTTTTACGCGTCTCCTGCTGCTTTAATAGAGATGAAGAGATTAAACTGGGGTTTTCTAGAGCTTTTCAATCTGTTATTGATGGTATAGAAAATCTCTCTCATAAAAATACTTTTCGATTCAGGTATGACTCAGCTTTAGATCGATTTGTGATTGCGTTTAAAGACCGATCCATCTATTCCGTTCCCTTTTTAATACGTTTTCCGAGTCTACTAGGTTATAAACTTGACTTTGAAGCCATTGACATGAATGAGGAGATAACTAAATGGATCGATGTCACACACATGCCACGGTATCCACCCGATTTAAATATTGGTATGAGTGGTATTTATGTCTACAGTAACATTGCCGAAAGTCAAATTGTGGGTTCACAATCGTTACCGTTATTACGTGTGGTCCCTTTTCAAACGGGTCAATCGCTCAATCATCAACATTGGGAACCTTTTCATTACAATTATGTGGGTTTAAATAAAAAGTATTTTGAAACCATTGAAATACAACTGAGAGATGACATGGGACGTAAAATTCATTTTCTAGGTGGAAAAGTGATTGCCAAACTTCATTTTCGTCGTGTCATTTAATCATAAAATGAAGTGCATCACAGGACTTTGGTCAGTTGATGACCGAGAGTCATAGTGTCCACATCGGGTATTGAACTCAATATGAAACCGTCGAAAAGAGAAAATGAAATGAATAAAGACGCGAGAAAAGAAGAAATGAAAAGACAAAAGGGGTGGAAAGGGAAGCAACAGAGAGAAGAAGAAGAGAAACAGGGAGAAGAAGAAAAACAGAGAGAAGAAGAAGAGAAACAGAGAGAATAAGAAGAGAAACAGAGAGAAGAAGGGAAATAGAGAGAAGAACAGAGAGAAAGAATGGGGGAAATGATTGAAGGTCAGGAAAAGTCAGAAGAACAGAGATGAAGGAAAAGAACAGAGAATGAAAAGAAAGAGGGGACGTCCACGAAAAGTATCCATAGAGAGAACAAAAGAACAAAGAGAAGAAGAAGGACAGATGGAAGGAGTGAAAAGAAGTAGGGGACGACCACAAAAAGTAGAACAGGAATAAATGCCTCATGATATTTCAATGTTTCTACGACAATGGTTAAGCGATTGTCGTCAGTCTCCAATGCACGGTGACACTTTTCATTTACAATTAAATGATAATAATGGTAACCGAGCAGAAATGATGTATCGTGTGCATAAAGAACAACGACAAGTAGCATGGGATCCTTTTGGGTCATAGTGTAGACGTACCGATGATACAATTTGTGTTTCAGGACAAAAAACATAGCAAAAAATATTACTTTGGTCTGATCTAAAAATAGATTTTATGGAGCTTATAAAAAGGGGGTGAGAATCCACATCAGGGACAATTCACTCTCAGACACGGTGGAAAGAACATCAAGTATGGAAACATTATTTTCATTGACGATAGATGCTAGTCAGACCGTCACGGATAGTGCTCCCATGAACCGAGACATGATGGATAGTGTACCACGAACCCATCGGATAGAAGTGGATAGTGTAGCACGAATCCATCGGGTAGAAGTGGATAGCGTACCGAGAGTCAATCTGATAAAAATGACAAGGACTCCACCTACCGAAAGGAGACAAGGTGTGACCACTTTTAAACTAAGACCTGCTACCGTCAGAGGGTTATCGTTTCATCAGGAATTAAGAACACCTTTAGCCTTACCTAATTTTTGTACGTATGAATCCAGGTACCTGACGTTTAAAGATCATAGGCCCAAATATCTACCGGGACCTAAACAGACAGAATTAGCTAGAGCAGGATTTGTGTATTTAGGGAACAGTGACCACGTTCAGTGTTTTTCTTGTGGCATCTGTTTAAAAGATTGGGAATGAAACGATAATGCTTTTACAGAACATCGACTTTGGTCTAAAGATTGTGCTTTCAGTCAACTGGTCATATAAAGAAAAAATAACCCCTGTGTGGAGCCTCCCCTCTGGGGACATACATGTGGCTGACGGGAAGGAGTCTAAATATAAAATAAGAAGAACGGGTATAAAGTAAAGTGAAGTGTAGTGACCAAACATCATTTGAATCAGTCTTCAACATGAGTTATCCAGGATTGTCTCAGACGCACCCAAATTATTCACCTAATTGTACACCGTACATAGAAGGGGCTGATGAACTTTGATGAAGCTCTAAAAACTTTAGACCAGTTGGAAGAAAAACACGAAAATGACGCAACCAAGGGAATGTTACGTGATGCCTTGCTATCCACCTTACAGAAAATGAGGGAAGAACTCACGACTATTACAACTAGTCTGAAAGAATTGAAGGATACACTATATCCAGAAGTCAGAACATCGTATATGGGGTACGAATATAAGCCTTCCCCACAGACTCATCCTTCTTTCATATGTGGTGAAATTGGACATTGGTCTCCTAGATGTCCTAAGAATAACGAGTAGGCAACAGCAACAACATCAGTAAGAGTAGAACCTGAGAACAAAGTAGAAAATCGATCTCGTCAATCGGACCAGTGTTATAAATGTCATCAGTCAGGTCACTGGGCTTATGAATGTCCCGAACAGACTTCAACATGAGTCAAACGTAAACTCAACTTGATGCTCAAGAAGGGAGGCAAAGCCACCAAGAGAGTGAAAGTGGAAACCGAACAGCATTGATTTTTTTTAGTACTGTTATCATGTAAATACGTTTACTGTCACAGCGTCAATGAATCCGAACCGACCGTTCTAGGACAAAAGCTAACGTTCTTTTGCTCCGTGCTGTATGGGCAAGATTAATTAGTGGTGAGACAAAGTGACAAAAGTTTTGTTTGCGTATTGCAAGACTGTTTCATAGTGATGAAGGTTTTAAAAAGTTAATCAGTGTTATCAAAGTTAATGTTCTCAAAGATAATGTTCTCGAAGTTAATGTTATCAAAGTTAATCAGTGTTCTCATAGTTCATTCTTATGTATTGTACATAGTCACAGGGGGACGGCCCTAATCCTCTGTCGACTATCTAAAAAGTCGGGGCATTAAACTTATTTAAAAATGATCTGGTGTTTGTGTATTTATATATATGGTGTACACGTCTAGAGTACACTTAGAGTCTAAACCTATTGAGTATAAGGTGTACATTTAGAGTACACTTAGAGTCCTGCTCTAGTATCTACAAGGTAGACACAAAGGAGTGATCGATATGGTGTAAAAACAAAACTAGAGTAGAAGGATACCAAGAGTAATCGTGTAACACAGAGTAGAAGAGATACACAGACAGAAAGAGATACAGAGAAAATAAGCGTATACAAAGGATCTATGTTTTATTGTATAGAACTTCTCTAATCAGTCATAGGTTTCTTTTCGTAAAAGTTAGTTGGCCCTGAAAAGGGTCGTTTGTGTTTTAGGCTTTATATGGCATGGCATAAAAAGCATTTTGTCCGTTTTATCTGCCGTCTTTCTCTTTTTCTTTTTTCAGACTTCACGAGCTCAATCCATTCGTCGATATTCGATAACCAACCCACCTTTCTTTCCACTGTATCGGCGCATATCATCCATTCTTCTTATTCTTGTACTTCACCCCACATGTTTACACAGTCAGGCATGATCAAGCAATGACTATAGACTCGAGACATACTCAGCAGGGTGTGACGACACACATCACATGAGCGTTTCTTCTCCTTCTTGTTGAACATCACTTAGTGAAAAACAAAAACCAAAATGGAGAGTATCTATACAAAAACTATTTACAGAATTATTCTCATAAACCTATGACTCATACTATTGTCTCATAAACCCTATAGCTCATTTTATTGTCTCATAAACCCTATAACTCATATTATTGTATACACTGCACATTCAGTTTAAGGTTTCTTTTCGTAAGATATAAGTGGTCCTGAAAAGGACCGTTGTTTTTGTCATATCTGCGATGATTCATGCACAGAATCTCTTGTTAAACGACAAACACTTCTCGTCCATCTGCTTCTCTACCAAACCGCAAAAACAGAATTGAGAAGTAGAATTCGTCTCAAGCGAATATCTCCTTTTCTCTGATGAAAGTTCATATTAATATTTCGTAACTTCTCTTTAGTATCACGAATAATCTGCCTAGTGTCATATACAGGCTCGATTAGAACAGGTTCGTTTTCTTGTTCCATAGTGTACTCCATAGTATATGCCATGTTTGACTTTTTAAATTTTTTGTATCACTCTTAGACGAATTTCGCCTATCACTCTTTGCGTTTTCTTTGGTGGGGTCACGTTGCCAACGACACATAGACCAATCATCAAAGAGGTCAAAGTTGACGAGGCGGAGTACGTTGCGTGCACTATACTGCTCATATAAAAAGCAGTGGGCGTCTCATTTCACTGCGCTTCATTCCAAAAGACACAAATAAGATGGCACAGCCAACTAAACCTATCACCAATCTGACGCTTAACAGTCAACTATTTTGGCAGATGAAGCCACACTATGTTGAGATACTCAAGACACTCGCCCATGAATGGGAGCATTTTGAGAAACAAAAGGCCGGGATGGCGAGATTCTGTGAAGCTGCTGCGGCCCGTGCAGCAGCAGAAACGAGGAGAAAGATGGTGTACTGCGGGGACTTTGGCTGCTGCCGCCTGTAAGTCATAGGGTTTTAACCCTAAAACAAACGGCCCTTTTCAGGGCCACCTTACTTACACGAAAAGAAACCTTTACTGAACGTATGCAGTTTTTGTATGTGTTGTGTTATACTGTAGCGGTAAGTCTAACCTATAGTAAGTAAATGTGAGCATTCACTAGTTCTTTTTACTTGATCGATCAAATTTTATTAGATTGAAATTCAAAATGAGTCAATTCTAAAAATAGTAACATTAAAAACTTGAGAATAAGTTCAGTTATACCTCTGAGAGCGCATTTGGCATTCGATGCTCGAAGAGTCAACATCGTCAGAAAACCACTACCAGCATAGGGTGAGTGTTTAATTTTTTTATTTTATATACAGTAGTACAAGAAACGTTATGAAATAATACAGATACTATTTTCACTGTCGGAACTTTGATATATTGTTGAAACGACGTAAATGAACAACTTCGTACTTCACACTTTTTGACACTTTGTCACTTGTGTCACTTTGAGACTTCATAACTGAGAACGTTGCACACGTTGCAAACTTTGAAAACGACACAAACACTTGATCACTTTGACAAACTTTGAAACATGAGAACGGTACACACTTGATCACTTTGACAAACTTTGAGAACTACACACACACACACACACACACACTTTATCACTTTGACAAACTTTGAGAACCACACGCACACACACACACACACACACACACACACACACTTGATCACTTTGGCAATCTTTGAGTACGTTACACACTTTCATGTTCTATGATTCTCTCCTGCCGTGAGATTAGTCAGCCCCTGAAAAACTAGATATCCCATGATTCCATAGCCAAGATGGCTACCCTCCCTATACTTCCTGTTTCACAACCCACCCTCCCTCTCTGGTTTAATGCATACATTCCATATAGAGTCATCGCCCCTTTTGTTTCATCCTTATAGTTCTTACAGAGTGATCTCCCTGTTCCACCTATACAGTCTATAAAGAGTAGTCTTAGTACAAGCCTTAGTTCAAGCTGAATCGAGCTCAGCCTTCTCGCGATTGCGCATTTGATGATACACGACTCTCACCGACTGTGGCGACACCTACTGCTGGTTTCACAAACCTGGAAAAACCCAGTTTCGGTTTTAAAAATTCACTCTCAGCTCAAAACTTTAGCCGTTGACTTCTCGTGAACTCACATGACCTCTCGTGACCCCGACCTCTTGTAACGAAGGCTCTCATTGGCTCATTAGCCAAGATGGCCGCCTCCACAACCTTCCATTTCCTGTCATAGACACGCCTCCGAGCTCAACGATGGACTCTTTCTCCTTATTGCCATGACAACATGACCTCACTTCCTGTATGACGCACTTCCGGTTAGGATGTCACAGGCGGCTCCATAGCACGCCATTTCAATTGACCAATCAGAAACCAGCAATTTGATGACGTCATCAAAAACCGTTACAAAGCGCCCCCTGGCGGCAAAATTCAAATGGCGTGCTATGGAGCTGCCTATTACTACTTACGCATACGTCGATTTAAAGTAAATCCGGTTACGCCTAACACATTTCACGGAATCGACTTCGTAGAGAGCGTAAGAATTGTAAAAACATGAGATTCATAAGGCTGAAATGTAAACAATGATACATGGAACAATAAGATATAAAAAAACATTGAATGTGTGAATAAAAATTAAAGCAATATTTTATCTTACATAATTAAATACGATAACACATACTTTGCTGGCTAGTAATATTTAATAAAATACCGAAAGTACGCATCTTTGGCGCTCGTACTTCGTAATGATAAAAACTCTTAAAATATCTTGATTGTTGGGGCTCCTGTACCACTTGTTATACTCTTTAGTTAGTATGACCCATTACAGTGACTCAAATATCCGTATAGCTTAGGTAGCTATTGTCGCTCCTGTGCGACTTGTTCTATTCTTAATTTAGTAAGACTCATTACAGTGAATCAGTTTTCATTATATTATAAACATAATTTTAAAGTTATAATGCTCAAGACGATCGTTTCTGCAATTTAGATTTCATCAGTTGAGCTCCAATTTTTAATAGATTTTCTAAAGAGAAAGAGGGATCAGACAAGGCCAAATAATTTCAGTTGAGCATTGTGGCTCCTGTGCCACTTGTTATATTCAAGTTAGTATGACCCATTGCAGGGAATCAACTATCTCTTTATCTCAAGTGAGCATTGTGCCTGTGCCACTTGTTATACTCTTATGTTAGTAGAATCAGTTGTCCTTATAGCCAGATCCGTTTCGACTTTTACATAGTTTTACGTCAACAGGTTAGCATGTCTCATATCTGGTTTGCGTGAAAGTATCAACAACTTTCGACTCTCATGTACCTCATCTCAAACAATTTTATCCAAAAATGAATCACATATTCAATTTATAGTCGAGATCGAATTAGAGGATGAAGTTTAATCAATTGTGATTATGAAATATTTGATCTAAAAAGGAGAACAGTAATAATTTACACAAAGTAAATTGCTATAAAAATGACGTTACTCATAGTGAATTACTGGGATTTTTACCCGACATAGATTTAGCCGATGTATTTGTTTAGTTTTAAGGCGATATATGCTGTCACAATGACTATTTTGTCCCCTGACATTTAGTCGAGAATATGATCAAATGTGTGTTCAAATACATTGTCAAACATGTAAAATGATGTAAAAGATCTTATCCAAGTTATTTGTTTTATTAGAATGTAAGTTTTCCCGTACCTTAAAAACTCTAGCTGTATTTCCGTATGCAATGACCTTTCAGGTAAACCTTTTCGCCATATCAAATGTACTTCATAATTCGGTCAAGGTATCTCGCTCGGACTATGTTAAAGTCGGCCAATTTTTAAATGTTTTATATTTATTTTCAAAAATATAGGACGTGATTTTGTTTTATTGCAAAGTGCATATTAGGCATAATATATGCTTTTCAGAAAATCGAATGAATATATGTATAAATATATCAGGTCACTAAAATTAAAATTTCCGATCTTTAATGTTACCCTGAATGCTGACACTGACAAAATCAAAACAATATAACTGTGGAAAGTACGCGTACCTGACGTTTTACAATCGTGCCGCCATGCCCAGTGGAGTTGGACTGCTCATGATCAAATGTGCCAAGAATGATAAAGCCGAGAATGCGATGGGACGAGTTACAAATGGGTCGAGATCACCCAATATACCCGGCACATGGATAATTTCAGAAACGAATGTTTTGAAACGACGAGAAAGACAAACTTTGCCTGATTTAGGTATGAAAGGATTATGTACGAAAATAAATGCAGAGGGTGATAAGAATAGAATATATATTAAATGCAAATAGCACGTGTTTATTGATCGTCGTAAAAATTTACCGAAAGTTAATTTGCAATGCTCAAAGTATGGCGGACAAAATATCGTTGCAATTTTACACATGCATTTGTTATTCTAACCACCAGATATATGACATAGAATATAACATAAAATGGACATGTAAAAAATTTCAACGACGACAGTTCATATCGCTTTAAAGTGTACGTTGGGAACCGGCACCCCGGCAAGCAAATCCTAATAATTATGCTGTGTCAAAGAAAACATGCATCGGATTCCAAACACCAAGTTGCGAAATGTGAGACTGCATGAGACAAGGCAGAAGGCGAGAGTATCAGTATACACTCTGGTGGATGCACAAGTGTTGAGTTAGTACCATAATCCATATATTTGTGTGTGTTTAGAAATAATATAATAATAGTAGATCTATAAAATAGTTGTTTTAAATTTTAAACATTTTAGATACTTACATTAGGTCTAGTGTCTATACTTTTTTATAACAATAACATAGATGGGGGTGGTCAGTCATACATGTAGGTCAGAGTTTTATATTTTATCTCTGGCGGAAGACCGGTGATCTCTTCCCAGGTAAATTGTAAACGGGTTCTCCCTTCCACCATTAAAACTAGCTGTTGCATATAACTGAAAAATCGTTGAGTGTGGCATAAAAACCACTCAAAATTCAAATTAAATTTTTATCACATAACAGGGGTCAATAGACCATTTATTGTAAAGGGTCCTGTATCCTGTCAGTTGGAAAGTTTATGTCACAATGGGTTAAATTGGGAAAAAGTATGTTTGTTTGTTTGTTGTTGTTTAACGTCCCACTCAAGAATATTTCACTTATATGGAGACGTCATCAAATGCCGGTGAAGGGCTTCAAATTTTGACCTATGCTCGGCACTTACGGCCATTGAGCAGTGAGGGTTCTTTAACGTGCCGACACTTACTGTGACAAGGGATCTCCAGTTTTTACTTTCTCATCCGAAAGACAGGAAACCAACCTGTCGCTGGCGGGACTCGAACTCACGACCTCACGATCCATAGTCTACCGACTGAGCCAGGTCGGCTCTGGGAAAAAGTAAATATATGGTTATTATACTCATACAATAAAGTCAAAAAATATTCAAACTTTTATATTTAAATGGTTTTAACTTGAAGACATGGGAGTTTTGATTGATTGCTACTTAAAGTTGTGAGTTTCTCATTTGTTGACATACTACATTTGATCTGTACAGTGAACATACTAATACTCTGCCATGAAATTGATTATTGTTTATTTTACAGAGAGGATGGCTCCTGCAAACATTTCACAATACTGATATTCACACTTTTTTACTTCACTGAGAAGCTTATGGACAGATACACTCATTTTGGAACATAAGTGTGCCCTCTGTTTGGGACAAACCCAGAATAACTTTATGTTGAACATTTATAGTTTAAAGACATTGCATTATGAGACAAGTGATAAAGGAAAAACTGTTGTTGTAAGTTTATGCTATGTAGTGAACTGGCATATTTTCCCTAAAACAGCAAAATCTTATGAGTGCATCAGTACACCAGATTGATTTTTTCCTGTAGATGTGTTTGGAAGGGGGTGGCAGAGCTTTAATAGAGTTCATATTCTCAAAGATACTTAATATTGTTTTATCTTAATCATATATATATTAATTTTGTTGATGTGATATAGCACTTCGAAATCTAGATACAGAAGTTTGGTTTCGGGTCATTTCAGGAAGATTGTTCCAAAGTCTAGTAGTATAAGGTATAAAAGATACTAGTATTGGTGAGTCTATAGTTAGGTATTACATAATCATTATTATCCCTTAATGGATATCTATTTATATCTCTAGTTTGTGGAGGTAATAGTTCATGTAGGTAAGATGGAGTAAGATTATTATGAATTTTATAAAATAAAGTTATTCTTCTCCTATCTCTTCTACTCTCTAAAGTTTCCCAACCAGTTTCGAAATATAGGGCTTGTCTATTAACATAACTGGGTAAACCTGTCACAATTCTAGCGGCTTCAAGCTGCACTTTTTCGAGTAATTGGATATGGAAATTTGAACAACCACTCCAAACCTTGCATGCATATTCAAGGACAGGGAGAATGAATGATATATAGATAGAATCAATATGGTTCCCCCATTTGGTATTAGCACTTAAAATAACTCCTAGATGTCTGTGACTTTCCGACATATCCAAATTAGTTTCACCGAAAATTAAATTAACATTATTATCACGTTCAGTATTAGAAATAAAAAGAACATTCGTTTTATTGGGATTGAACGTAATCAACCATTTTTGGACCAGTCACTTATAATTTGTAAGTCGGAATTCAAAACATGTTCTATTTCTAATTTAGAGGATGAACTATAAATCAATGATGTGTCGTCTGCAAAAAGACGAGATGTACTTGTTTAATCATATAATATAATATAATATATATATATATATATATATATATATATATATATATATATATATATATATATATATATATATATATATATAATCGTGTATATGTGCGTATTAGTATGTATTGATATATTTATGTGCGCAAGTACATTTATCTGTGCATGTGTATATGATATGTGTAAATGTATATATATCTAAATGTATATATTAGCCTAGTATATATAGTATATATATATATATATGTGAAATGTTACACACATTAGCCTAGTATGTAGTCATAATATTGTGCATACATGATCAATATGATATATCTGAATATGTAATTTATGTTATAGGATGATTCCAGAGTTCTTCAACTCAATTAATCAATATTGTATTGAGGATAATAAATTCTTTAAAAAAAATAAAATAAAACATGTCTGATAAATATAGACCATTCTCTCTTTTGAGCTGTATAGGGAACGTTTTCGTATACGTGATGTTCAAACACATTTATAATTGTCTCCAGTCAAATTCGTTGTTACATAACCGGCAGTCTGGTTTTCGACCTGGTCAATGAACTATAATCCAACTCATAGACACATATCTCCGTATATATTTCTTGAGATAGACAATAAGGAATTTGCGTGTTTTACGTTTTGTGATATTAGCAAGGCTTAGACCAAGAGTCAGTAAATTGTTCTAGAGGCAATTTACTGACATTTTTATTTAAAACCCCACGACAGATTGTTTACGCCCAGCAATGTTGTTAATTTTGTTTTAAATGTTATTGTGCTTTGCAAAATACTTATATAAAGTTAATATCTTCCCTTTAATTACGCTTCTTAGAGATTCACTGTTTTCTCGCAATTTTAGTTTGAAGATTAAAAAATAATTTTTACTGCTAACGACAATAAATACAAATGGAGTTGCGTACAATTTAAGATAACCTCAGATGAATAAGTTAAACATATGGGTTATTGTCATCTCGTATCCTTCACAACGCGTACCGTAGTGAATTGGTTGACTCGTACTCATGTTTTAGCTGACTCGTGCCCATCGGTTAACTCATTCGTGCCCGTCGCCTGTTTGACGGCAGAATTATTTATGAAAGTATACATGTATTTACCAACAAACTAATTACCATAATGTTGTTTGGTATTGAAATGAATTGGCTGCATAAGTACTTCGCCGACAGAGGTATAATCCAATTCACAAAACGTGACAGGCGGATTATGCTCTTGATTATATTGCTGATGATTCTACTCAAGTTTCGGTTATGACAGTCTTTATTTGAAAAAACTTCAATCGTAGGCATGACTTAGCTCAAAAGGATAAAGGATGAGATGGGCACGAATTGAGATGGGTTTACCAACATTCCACAAAGAAGTAAACACGTCACCATACAGGTAACAAATAAACAAAATACAAAGGACAGAAAAAGAAGGGAGATAGAATCTATAAAGAAAGTGTGCTGTGCGTTTAGGAACAGAAATAGAGCGTTGAAATGTTTTGAGGATGGACATGAAGCTGAAACAAAATTAATAATATGCCACACTTATTTGAATTCCCACCTGAAGAGATCTCAATCTGTCAAGTCTATTTATATAACACTTCTGTTCAATCGTGGAGATTCAAACTGGTCGGAGACTACCAATACTTTCTTTTATTTTTATCTGTTCAACTTGAAAATGGTAAAAGTGAACGGTACACGTGCGATCGCTAATTAGGGGTGTTTGTATCACGTTGTTTTTATCATTTTCTGACTAACTGCAGTGTGTGTGTACACTAGATTTTGTTAATATATCTTTAAATTGTATAATGTGTGAATTGGAAAACTTTTTAGGATATTTCATGTAGTTCATTTAACTGGTCATGAGCCTTTAACGGATCGTATCCAACAAGTTAGATAAAAATCTTTATTTCAACTGTTGAGAGGATCCAAGCATGGTATACAACAAGGGTCAGTAATATGAACCTTACTTTTCTTTGTACACATTAATGACCTTCCGGATGGACTGACAAGTCTTTTAGCAGACGACACTTCAATTCTCGACCCATCCAATGACCTAAAAACTACTGAGTGCGAAAATTATCATGATTTTGATCAAATTAAGCGCTGCTCTGAAAGGTTGTTGGTAAAGTTCAAACCACAAAAGTCAGAAATAGTATTTGGTTCGAATAATGTCCAGCAAGAGCACATTTCTTTTATATTTTTATATTATTTATATCAGATTTTATTACATTTCTTGAGTAGCTGACCCTTCCGTAACCAATAGGCAATTGAGCATAAAAAGTTTAGGGCCCCCTGTCACTAGATTTACTCAACCTCAACTGACTTTTTATGATTTTAAGGTAAATGCACAAAATTTATTCTGTAAATGGACATGTTTGTATATTAAAGGCATACATTTGTAAAAAATGATGAAAATTATTGCTTATTTGAGGAAAGCATTAAAATTGTTTGGGTACGTACCGTTCTCAATGTATTTATTCATTTTTACAGGAGCATCATAAGTGTGACGCAAAAATTTATACGTGAATGATGAGAGATAATAATCACTTAAACCCAAAGTTTTACAAACTATTATATAGTCAAAGTAATGAGATGAAAATTGGGCTTGAGTATTGAGTAAATTTAGTGACTTCGGGCCCATTAATTTTTTGTCTAAAATATACCTAATATTTATTAGACCAATACTTGAATATGGTTCCGAAGTATGAAGCAATACATCAATTAACGATGCCGAAAGGCTTGAATAGAACAGCATAGAAGAACCCGGATTGCCATGGGTATCAAATCAAATGTAGCTGAGAGACACAGCCCGGATCCAAAATCCGTTGGCACAATATAATTTAATACTTATGTATATAATACAAAATGGCATGACACTAAATTACCCTGTTGTCGTTTTGAATCCGACAATTTATTTTAAAAGTCCTTTAAAAGTAAACAGTCTACCAACTAAACATGAAACAATTTCCCTTTAAATCACAATTTATAGGTAAACTTCCTCGTTATAACACAGTGCGCTCCCCTACCTTAGTTGGGACGATCAACATTTTCTTGTCTTGGAAAACTTTTTGACGCAAACTTCAATCATGTGAAGGGTCAAAGATACTTTTATCAAAGTCCATCAGAGAACTTTGATGGATTAGACACTCATCTTATTTTTCTTCAAACTTTGAAGGATTTCGATGGAATTCAGACAATCAACGCAGATAACCAATGTTTACATTGGTGCATGGATCTCTCCTGCATTATTTTGTCGCTCAAAAACTTTGATAGTGTGAACAGGCAACTACATAAAAACTTAACCAAATCTTTTACGAACTTTAAACAAACAAAACTTTGAACAGGACTTTAGACATGACTGCAGACTTTTGAAAAATGATCGTCATCGTATTAAACTCGTTGATATTAATATATACCAATGTGGAGAGGGAACTGAAAACATGACTTTTAAGCTAAGACATATACACAGGTGGTGGAATGGTTCTTATACGTAGCATTTAGGCTGAGCTCCTGTTATTGATAGTATCCTGTACGGCGACCCCAATAAAAGTGATAACAATAATGCATTGTCACCTCGTAAAAAACTATTCCAGGCCGTCTGCGAATAATTGTGGATTCATAGTACGCGCCAGACTACTTTTGTGATTATCAAATCAAAATATAAATACCTGTGCAATAATAATGTTTAAATGACAACCTTATATGTTATTCTGACTTTAATCATCTAAGCATGGAATTATTGCATAGAAACAATGTATTTATATACATTGATAGTTGATAATGAAGTTTATCCAGGAATGTCTTAAGGTGGTACACACTATAGGAAGCCTTCCAACTTCTCTCTGTTATCAACAAGTTCTATATTTACAAAATAATAAATGCCTGTGCAATGTCAGCCGGTTTTTCATGGTTTAATCATAGGTATGAAGTTTACAAATTAACAATCGAAATGCCTTAGAGTAATTACTACTGGCAAACTTTAATGTAGCTCTTAACACAGACAAATCAATTATATATATATATATATATATATATATATATATATATATATATATATATATATATATATATATATATATATATATATATATATATATATATATAACCACTGTGTGGCCATAAAAAGAGAAAACGCTGAAGGTTTCGTAAATAATAAAAATTTTAACTGATAGTTGTCGGATTCAGGAAATTCCTAAATCACACCCGTGCTTCCATACAAAGGTATAAATCATAACCGAGTAAATATACAAATGTACAAAATATATTTAAAACAATGTAATGATCTCTTGAGCAATTAAACTAACTATTTCCACCTGTCCACACAGGTGACAGGTGACACATGGTCGGCTCTCTATTGAAGATATAAAACATGTTCTTTCAAATATTACAGTCACAATAGATATTAATGAAATTTCTAGCTTTGAAATGTAACAATGAAAAAAAATTATCAAGTATGTTTATAATTATACACTTAATTGAAATTACATTTAGATAAAATGTCTAAATATCACAAAATATAATTTTCAGTTAAAAATGTAAATTTAGCACGGTGATATATACGTGATTATGTTATAGACAAAATATTGACATGAATATTAAGACAGTTACGTACTTACCTTGTTCTTAATAAATATGTAAATAAATTTTAAATCAATTCATATTTTAACTTTTGTTTATTTTACAAGAAAAATATGTTTAAACAGATTGCTATGTAGTTTTAAAAGATTTTTTTCATCCTTACTGGTTTTCTTCGCATGAGATCCTTTTCATAATATGATCATCATCATTTTCATCAGTAGCGCAGCAGTTATCGGTAGAAGTCGCTCTAGTTTTCATAATACACTTGGTGTCAACGCTAAGGCGATTTTTACATTAATTGGAAATTCGTTTTTATGAAAGTTGATTAGATGATTTATGAATCAAGTTAATTCTAAATGAACAGTATTTTGTATTTTGTTTATATATATATATATATATATATATATATATATATATATATATATATATATATATATATATATATATATGAAGAAATTGATTGTGTAATAAGTGAAAGTGAAATGCTATTGGTAAATTAAGAAAAAGCAAGGCAAATAGTAATAATGGTAGTTCGAATGAATTCTTAATCACTTGTAAGGATATTTAATGCCTTTTTTGATATTTGAAATTCACAAAAAAGAATAGCAGATCAAGGTAGGAAAAACTCTTTATGCATTAAAAATGCGTCAGAAAAACATGTAACGATATGATTTATACACATTGTTAGGAAATTCAGAATATTTAAATATTGGTTAAAGCTCGTTAACACTGAAAATATTACATTAATCGTGTTCTTGTTGCGAGAATATGAAAGAGAATGAAGATATTTGGTTAGTTAATATTAGAAGAGAACTTAATACAATTGGTCTTGGGTATATCTGGAACATGGATAACATTGGAAATAACAATTATAATATTATTAAAAACATAATTTCCGAAATATACCAATAGTCTCTATATGGGAGAATAATCGTTTCCTCTAAATGTTTGTTATGCAGGTATCTGATATATAATATTAAATTACAGACATATTTATGTAAGAATATTAGGTATATGAAAGAACTAACACGGATTAGGTTATCTGCACATAAATTACAATTTTAATACGGGTGTTATAGTAATATTGACCGTCAGGATAGAAAATGTACACTATAATTTAGACGATATAATGGAGGAATTGCATTTTTTTTATTAAATGTCCAGTATATAATGATCTAAGGAATAAATATATTAAACCTTACTATCAGTGACGACCAAGTGTGTTCATATTTGTAGAATTATTTAATGCTGATCATGTCAAAGGAATTAACAATTTATGTATTTTTTTGTATTCAGCAATAATTTTAAGACATAGTCTAATACAACCGTAAACACCAATGCATTATTATGTATCTTACATGAGTTAAACTACCTACGAATAATATTATGTATGTTATCGTTTATTTAGGTTTCCGGTTTTGGTAGATTTTGAGTGGTATGTGATAGTTTCCGGTTTTGGTAGATTTGGAGTGGTATGTGATAGTTTACGGTTTTGGTAGATTTGGAGTGGTATGTGATAGTTTCCGGTTTTGGTAGATTTGGAGTGGTATGTGATAGTTTACGGTTTTGGTAGATTTGGAGTGTTAGGTGATAGTTTCCGGTTTTGGTAGATTTGGAGTGGTATGTGATAGTTTCCGGTTTTGGTAGATTTGGAGTGGTATGTGATAGTTTACGGTTGTGGTAGATTTGGAGTGGTATGTGATAGTTTCCGGTTTTGGTAGATTTGGAGTGGTATGTGATAGTTTACGGTTTTGGTAGATTTGGAGTGGTATGTGATAGTTTACGGTTTTGGTAGATTTGGAGTGGTATGTGATAGTTTACGGTTTTGGTAGATTTGGAGTGGTATGTGATAGTTTACGGTTTGCATTGATTACATAAGACATAATTTACTACAACCGTAAAGGATATGCATAATGATGACATTACTAGATTTCGGTATTTAGATGTAAATAGATTAGCGTAAACGATAACGATTTAAATAAAACAGTTATATACAGTCTGACTAATGTTTAGAGTCTTTTATATGAATTATACTTAATTTACATGGTCCCAGATAACACAATATGGGAATTGATTTTACACCTCTGACTTTGTGTTATATCGATTACGTCAATGCCTTGTTTCTCATTCACTTCTGGAAACGGAAATAAATGTTTGTCATTATGAATTCAAAACATGTTTAAATGCAATGTGCCCTGAGCAACATATAGTCATCGTGGGAAATTGTCCAACAGGAGAGATATATATTCGGTGGTAAATAATCTGCCGATATCAAAATGTTAACGAAAACGAAATATGTCGGACAAAACAAAAAATGCAGTGATTTCACAAAGAAAGTACCTGTAGACCTAACTCGAGTTACTTTTTTATTTACGTGGACATAGTTTCAGTTCGTAAACATATGCTTACTCGTTAACCTGTGGTCAGGATCGGTTTAGACGGTTAGAAACAAAATTCTATTATTTCAGATTATTAAATGAACATGACATTGACGTGCAAAGTCATTACAGCGATCGTTAATAGTAATGTTCAATATGACTTCATATTATCGCTAAGTTGATTATTAGATTCTGGTTGTTGTTGTTGTTGTTGTTGTTTAATGTCCCAACCAAGAATCTTTCACTCATGGAGACGTCACCAAATTCAGATGAAGTGCTTCAAATTTTGGCCTATGCTCGGCACTTACGGCCATTTAGCAGTGAGGATTCTTTGACTACTTCACGTACTGTGACATTGGACCTCGGTTTTTACTGTCTTATTCAAAGGACAGGAAAAGCCAGCCGCCTACTCCGAAGCAACAAGCAAAAGTAAATAGTCCAAATTAGTGAATACCGAAATGGCAATGAATAAGTTACTATAGTTGGATATGTGACCAAAATTGTACATGGTTCCAAACAGAGTGATGAATCGGGTGTGAACAGAAGTGTGTTTGATTTCCGAACTGAGGGATTTTAATTTTACATGTGTTCATGAGACTTTGAGATAATAGATTGTACATTTTTGTTTTCAAATGATTACTCCCCTTTTCAGATTTTCGAGACGAAACTTCACTGTTATACAGATATTGTTATATTGACAAATATTCCTTTACCTTGCCCCTTTCTAATGTTTCTAGATCCGCCACTCTTGTATGTCTCTCTCTCTCTCTCTCTCTCTCTCTCTCTCTCTCTCTCTCTCTCTCTCTCTCTCTCTCTCTCTCTCTCTCTCTCTCTCTCTCTCTCTCTCTCTCTCTCTCATTTGGGGGCGAAACAACAAAAATACAATTAAGAAGTATTAAATCTCGTCTTTTCGGGGCAAAACAATGAATGGTCGACATTTTAAAGCGAAATAAAGAGATTTTATAGTCGCTAATTAGAGCCCAACATTGTCGTCCTTTCGCGAAACAATTCTTGCTATTTCGTCCTTTTGGGGCGAAACAACAAAAGATCACCAATTAAAAGAAATAAAATCTCGTCCTTTCGGGGCGAAACAACGAAAGGTCGCCATGAGGCGAATCAAACCTGTTCGCCTTATTTGAGCTGCAGCGAATGCATTTACAGCCTTTGCTTCAGAGAAGCTTTTTGACTGGAAAAGAATTAACAAACCATTTGGTGACATTCAGGTCAAACCAATTTAACATTATTTTTACAATACTAGTTGCACTCTACTATCACAACATTTCTGGAACCAGTGGTTGTCACAAAATGACCTGCTGAAATCTATAATGGTTGCAGTAAATGACAATCTCACAAAGGTAGGTGTAAGGACCCTTGGAATTATCGACAAAGTCACTAAATGCCCCAGGTGGCGCCTGTTCGAGAAAAACTGTTCGCTTGAATCATTACCCGAGTCAAGCAATAGCAAATATTCAGTAATGGAATTCGAACACGGCACAACTGTTTGATGGTGATCAGCATTTCCTTTCCATTGACATTCACAAAGACGAAATGTATGACGGCTTTTTACTGAATCAAGTGGTCCAGAACTATATAGCCCGACACAGGCCCATTATCAGTGCCATCTTGATTATATTAGACATGCAAGCTAAAGACCAAGTTCTTTGATTTCCTAGGTAACCTGAATTATTTCACCAGGCTGCTGTGGTTCCAAAAAAACAAATACAATTTCAGATAGAGATTTTAGAGATTTAAATTTATTAGTTAGAATAAAACCTGGTGCATCCTCTATCTGTTATGAATCAACTGTGTTATGTTCCAACATAATTTAGGCGACGAGGAGTAAGTTCGGGAGCTCAAAGGGACTAGGAAGCTAAAAAGGAAAAAACAATCAAAGAACAACAAATTCGATAATTAAAGGAGTCTTGGACTCTTGGCTGGGCTGATGTTGACAAATGAGCTCAGATAATTCACACAATCTGTTCTAACACAAATTAGATTCCACAAAGATGTTCTAAACAGCCGAGGACCCAGAGAAACGTTTAAAAATCTAAAGTAAAAGCATACATATACCTCTGAGGAGCTTGTGTCCAATCTACAGAAAGTTGTAAAAATAAACACAATATCCAACCCCTGTCAACAACACAACTTGGTTCTGGCTGATATTAATCAAGTTTGAGCTAAGCTTGACTCCGCCAAGCAAGCAATGAAGAGCAAAGTCATTCTTGGACGCAAGAAACGGTCCATAGCCCAACAAATACCCTCTATAGATCTTTCTTAAATTTCTTTTGGATCTTGTGTGTAAAGAAATATTTAGCACAGCTAAATCAAATGTCTCCTCTTCTAAGAAATGAAAGAAATCTGTTTAACTCTAGATGAAGAGAGGAGATTGGTGTTAACATTTGCTTGTGTAATGTTTGTGTAAATTATATAAAAAAATATATGGCCTTACTTTCGGTCACTTACCTTATTATCAAAGTGAGTTTATCTATGATTTTAATAAAAGACAAATTAGTCTTTTATGTTCAAAATTAAAAGAAGAAAATAATTATTTTATTGCAGGAACCCCTTATAACTCGGTTTTACTTATTACATATCGCTATTTTATCAACATTCTCTCCAAATATAGGCTATATATCGATTATTGAAATCTTAATATATCCGCAGCACATGCTCGTATCTTTAAAACCATTGTACCAAAATGATAAGTTAAAGACATATAACAAATATACACTGGTTATTTCGAGATTAAGGTTGCTTCTAAATATCGCATGGAACCCCTGATACTACTGGTTAACGAGAATTGGTATGTCAAGAAAACAAATAAATTTAATTTATTTTGACAACAAAACCAGAACACCAAAGCCATCTTAAAGTTGTTATATCAACTTTTAAACCAATTTAATCAAATAAAAAAATAATAATATAGTTTTTGAAACATCCTCAGTGTTTTACTTTTATTGGTCGCCATATTTGTTCAATGTTCTGAATAGAAACAAGTCCCCACAACCGAAATAAAAGGCAAGTTTGCAAAATCAGTCGTCATTTTCTAACTACAGTCGCATAGAACAAACGTGTGAACTAATGAAGTTTGAGTATAACCCACCTGCATGTCAAAAATAATATTAATATCAGCAAAGTTCATTTACTTTATCTGGACATTTAGCCTGCTAATATACAGGTCACAAGTATGTAATTAATCAGTTTAAACACGAGAATATCAAACATAATTCCAAGTTCCCCATGCGAAAACCGTAAAATTAAAAACAAACAAGAGCTCAAACCACATTGAATATCCTCACTCCCAAAATAACGAATCATAGACAAGTCAGACCAAGGTTAACTCGGTAATATATATTCGAACACTCGGCTCGTTTTACAGGACCACTTGCACCCATTTCGAAATAAATGATAGCAATGTTTCATGGCTATGTGTCTTATAACGTTTATTTGTTGTCATCTTTGTAAAAGTATTAGAAGGGGTACCTTAACATTGATCAAGTGTGCGCGACCCGACTGCTCCCTTTACCGAGTTCACCAGAATGTGTGACGCTATGTAAACAGCACAACAAAAGGAAGCAGATTACTGGTAGGATTTTATTTATTTTTCCGTTGAAAGTGCATATTATTTTACGGATACTAAAATAATGATTTTAAAACTTATTATAAAATCTGTTTATTACGCATTTTTATTTAAGTCTTTAAAGTAAAAATTAATGCGGAATATTTATTATTTGAGTAATGGATATTCTTGATAAGATGTCATTTGTCCATTGTTTCGCTTTGGGAGTACAGGTGTGATATAACGGTCGTTCTGCAGCCTCGCCTTTTAGAGCGGAATTGCGAGCCAATTTCTATTGATAACATTTAACAAACATGTCTGACTGTGAAATAATAAATGGAGTGTTTCAAAAGCATTTTATTTTATTTTTTTCGAATTCAAAACTTGTTTGAAAGTTACGATGACAGATAGTATTAAAACTGATTTGTGTCCAAGAGTTTTTCTGGCTATCAGACAAACACGATTTAGATGTTAAATTCTCGAGAATCAAGAGAATCAATAAATATTTTATGCACTGTGTATTTAGATTTCCCTTCAAATCATATATATCATATATGCTTTAATGCTTTACATTGTCCAATCAAACTCTCAAATTTATAATTGTAGTTAAAAAAATTATTATAACACTTATGATCAAGTCATGACACTCACGTGTAAATTATAATAATTGAGTTCGAAAGCAGCTATTAAAATACGTATTTATTGAATATTTAGTCTAAAACTATTGGCAATATCAAACAAATTAGTTATGTCTTCACTCCATAGACCACTCCCCATCTGCATTCTGTTATGTGATTTTATCTCAGAATTACGGGTTAACATGATAATCAGTCCATTATTATGATGAAAAACAAATAATATATACTGTCTATATGTAAAGTAAAAATGTTTATGACCAACAAGATACAGTTAAAGTGATGAGAAAGTATTAATATGAACTGGCTACAGTAAAGTAACAACGATGATGACAAGATACAGTTAAAGGGATGAGAAATTAATATTATGAACTGTCTGTATGTAAAGTAACAACGATGATGACCGACACAATACGGTTATAGTGATGACAAACTGATAATATGTACTGTCTATATGTAAAGTAACAACGATGATGACCAACAAGATACAGTTAAAGTGATGAGAAATTAATATTATGTACTGTCTATATGTAAAGTAACAACGATGATGACCAACAAGATACAGCTCAGGTGATGAGAAGCAAATTATATGTACTGTCTATATGTAAAGCAACATCGATGATGACCAACAAGATACAGTTAAAGTGATGAGAAACAAATAATCAGACTATGCACATGTAAAATAAATATTATAAACATAATTCCAAATATATAATTAATGGTATATTATAATGCTCAAGACAATCGTTTCTGTCAATTAGACTTCATCAGTTGAGCTCCAGTTTAAAATGTATATGTATAACAAAGGTGATGGCCAAAAAATAAAGTTAAGGTGATGAGAAACAGATAATAATACTGTCTATATGTAAAATTAGAAAGATGGTAACCAACACCAACAAAATGTTTGCTGAACTGCGCCATAACAATGGTTAATGTCTCAGAATATTATATTTTGTATTAGATAATTTGAAATATTATAAACATAATACCAAAGTTATAATGACCAAGACGATATCGTTTCTGTCAATTACACTTCACGAACTGATAAAAAAAACCAGGCAAATTCGAGGAATTAATAGTCTCTTCCCTACCTATTGATCATATATATAAATTGACAAAATCTGCTTAGTGACACTAACATTAGTCCAAACAAAAAGTCTGAACAAAATAACAACCAATATGCAGCCCAGGTCTGAATTTTTAACCCCTGAGCGCTTGTATATTGACCGTTCTTTGAAGAGTATTCAGCGAATACATTCGCCGACATCCCTATGATGAATGTATTTCACCACTGTCTAGAAGACCCGGAAAACATCAAGCGAATCCGGACCGGGTTCATCACAAATCTAGGAATTACTATGTCGGATTTTTCAGTTGTTTATATGGCAGGAGAGAAAATTGTCGTGTCAATTAGTAGATGTTTTAGAGAAACCTTTAAGGAACATACAATTAGTAGGATCGTCATTGCGCGTTGTAAATTTCTTATGCCATCGAAAACGTCGTAATATTTAGCCGGCCTGGCTCAGTCGGTAGCGCGCTCGACTCTTGGTTGTGAGTTCAAGTCAAACCGGCGGCAGGCTGGTTTCCTGTCCTTTGGATGGGAAAGCAAAACTCGAGGTCCCGTGTCTCTGTTGGTGTCGGCACTTTAAAGAACCTTCACAGCTCAATGGCCGTATGTGCCGAGCATAGGCCAAAATTTGAAGCCATTTACCGGCATCTGGTGACATCTCCATATGAGTGAAAGATTCTTGAGTGGGGCGTTAAAATCAATGAATAAAACAAACGCCGTAATTTTCAAACGAAATTGTACTGTTTGCAAGCACAACACAATTGCCATGTATATAGCTATAATTTCAGCCTACTAAAACACGTGTAATTTGTACGATATCGTCATTATTGATTGTTGAATATTTATTTTTTTCTATTTTGAAAATAAACGTAGGTTATTTATCTGTGGTAGAAAATACTGCGTCATTTTTCTATGGTGAAAAATATTACTGTGCCTTTTCTAGATCCTACAAAAAAGTTATCTGGAACACGGGTAATTTTTCCTACTGGTATGGGTGAATAGACCTTTTTGGAGTTGATTTTTTCTGTTACCATTTGTCATAGTAGTATGCAACTTCAGAGTTCTCCCTGTTAAACATTTTATCTTTTATATATAACCTGGAATCTAGATCTCATGCATTGCTAGATGTCAGGTGTGAAAAACAGTCTACAAGGAACTGACGGCACTTGTAGTCGTTACATGAAAGGATTTCAACATTTAAAATCAACAATTAAATCCCAGGAGAAGAACTAAGACACAATATCATTGAATTTTGTCAATGTCATTTTATTACGAAACCGGAAGCGACCTTGCTCGACATTCTGTTGAGGTCACATGATATGAACACTAACTATTCCGACAAAACTGTACGGAATGGAACAAACCTAAAAAGTGTAATGGGTATTCATGATTCCTACGTAGCAAAATGATCGAGACCGAGTAGTTTTTCTATGTGCTTGAGAACTAAGTCATTGGTGTAATCATAATTCCTACGTTATTGTGTATAAATTAGTAAAACGATGGGTATCACTCTTCCAATTGTTTTGGTTACGAGTCAGTCAACCGTAAGCATGACTTAGCCAAAAAGGATACGAATTGAGATTGGCACGAACTGAGATGGGTCCGAGTTTACCAACATTCCACAAAGACGTCAACACGTTGCCATACAGGTAACAAACAAACAAAACACAGGAAAAAAGAAAAACAAGAAGATATATAGAATCGATAAAGAAATTGTGCTGTACATTTGGGAACAGAAATAGAGCGTCGAAATGCTTTGAGGAAGGAAATGAAGCTGAAAACTAATTGATAATTTGCCACCCTTCCTTGAATTTCCCCTGAAGCAACCTTTATCTGTCAAGGCTATTTATATAACAGTTCTGTTCAATCGTGGAGTTACAAACTTGTCGGAGAATACCAATACATTCTTTTGTTTTTATCTGTTTAACTAGTAAGTGATAAAAGTATATGTATAGAAATACAATATTTTTATTTAATTATTAATAATTTTCGATGAAATACTACTTGACATGCTTTCCGTATAGATGTAACAGAAGTGACCGGTACACGTGCGATCGCTAATTAGGAGTGTTTGTACCACGTTGTTTTTATCATTTTCTGACTAATTGCAGTGTATTTGTGCATTACAGTGTGTCTCTAAATTGTAAAATGTGTGAATCGGAGAACTTTTCACGATATATTTTATAAAGTATCAATTATCGTGATATATTTCCTATAATTGATAGACTGTAGAGTTTTTTGGAAGGAGACCCGATTGTTATTTATAAAATAATGTATTATGTAACATATAATTGTGCAAGTGTTTATGAATCAAACATTCAATATTCAAACTTTCCTTACGATGCTTAACAGTGCAATAGAACTATAGTTAGACGGGGTATGTTTGTTGACTTTTTTGAAGAGGGGCATAACTCTTGCCTTTTTCCACAAGGTAGGAAAAACACCCATTGGCAAACATTTTTTTAAATTATCATGAGGTAAACTTACCCCTTATTACGTAACATCTGGACCCGGTTGCACAACACATCGGTAAATTTAACGTACTGTTAGCCCATTAGTTTAACACTGGTTAACTTCACGTTAAAGCTAACAACCTGATGTGCAACTGGGTCCTGGTGACTTATATTATCATTTCCAATATCATCTTGACTTAAGTCAATATTGGACAAAGTTTTATCTGTTCTCATGTTAAAATCGGGGACCTCTACATTTGAATCATTAACAGATTATATATCTGCAAAATATTTATTTAATAAATTCGCTTTACATTAATCATTAACTTCTAGATACTTGTTTCGGGATTCAACAATGGAGGTAGAGAATTTACAGTTCCGCTAGTTGAAACTATAACGTAATATAACGTATAAGTTTCCAAAATTCTTTTTTATCATTTGTTGTATAATAATCAATCAGGTTATTAATGTCGAGGTAAAAACTTTCTCTTGTGATTTTTTTTTATATTATTTACATAATTTCTCTGTCTCTTATAATTAAAAACCTGTATTAACCCCTTCTTTTGCCCTTTTTCTCAACCTTTCCCTTTTTCTGATTTCCCGCCTTATATCTGTATTGAACCATCGCTTATAATTTTTCCTTACTATAACCTTATTTTTTGGTATGTATTTCTTGGCAACTTCAATATACTTACAATTAAAATTCTCACATACACTATCCATGTAATGCGAATCTAAGTAGTTTCCCCGATTAAAGTTTCGAACTTCTTCGTTAAATGCTTGAAAATCAGATTGACATCCCTTATAAAATTTTTCTTAATCTTACAATTTATGATGATTTCAACCAGTGTTGCATTGTGATCATATACGTTACGGTCAATATCAACAACTATCACAAATATCACACATTCCTACCGAACACTTTCAAACGAGAATTAGGTCAAGTTGGTATAAATTACGAGTTATTTATGTCATCTACGATAAATATATTAGAATTATAATTCATATCATCTCCAATGGATTTTTGAAATTATTCCAAAAATCAGTACTGGAATTTGGTGACCTGTAAACGATACAGAGTAAGAATGCATAGTTGGGAAATTAAATTTCGGTCCATATATTTTCACCAACATCGCATTCAAACTGACTCAGTCTGTTAACAAGAAGATTCTCGGAAACATATACAACGATCCACCCACACACATACACACCGTGACAAGTGCAATCAGAGCGTATAGGATCTGGATATAACCCACCAATCTGGAAATATATATGTTAATATCGGAATTACTAACATTATCGTCAAAATACAATATGGGGACAATAAAAATTCCTATTTAGGTCCAGTTTCCTAAAAGGAATAAAAATTGGGGGGTCATTTCCTGTATTAATCTTTTTAAAATTATTCCGTCCAGATCTCGCATCTGCAGAATAAGGCCCATTTTATCCCCAAATATGTCGCTTATACGACTTCCAGTTTTCTAAAAACCCTGGCGATTTGGCGTTTTCAAAGTGGTGAAGTAGGTGGGTTAGGGTTCTCGTATCCCTATTTGATTTTTTTGAAATGTCAAGGGTGGAATCGTAAGAAGTTCTAGGCTGTTACTTACAAAAATCTAGGTCACTGTGACTTCAATTATGAAAGCAGTGACTGGTTGAATAGGGACAATAAAAAATCCTATTTGGATCCACTAGGATTTTTTTTTTTCGCGGGGAAGTAATTTTCCCAGAACCCTAATATTCTGTGGGCGGGTTTTGATCCTTTATCCCTTAAAATAGGTACCATCTAACCATATGAGGAACCTCTTTGGACTCACCTCTTTGGGTTTACTTTTACGATTCAAGTGATTTGTGAATATTTCAGTACGTTCTTCTAATGTTTTATTTTTGCAGTGTACTAGTACTTAATTGACAATCTACCTTTGCATAGTTATATGCTTAGCAGATTGTATTCATTTTCAGTAGATAGACATTGCTTTACTTAAGATAAGAGAAAAGAAGTTGCGCCAGTATGTACTGAGTTACTGTTCCTTGTAAGATATTTGTTAATTATCCCCCTTTAGGTAACTCTCTGGTTTTGGGGCATTATTATAGGAAAGTGTACAATGCGGATTGATGTAATGACTGTATTGACAGCTCAACTTGTTCCTCATAAGTAAGCACATGAAGGATTGGTTTATATGAAACGTAAACTAACCCGCAATGTTACAGTAATCTAATATTGCGTGAAACAAATGAAAATATCCGTCTGTTGCTATGTCGAATTGTGTTTATTTAAGTATATAATCTTATACATTTTAAAAACCAACCAAAATTATAATATCATATTTAAGATCTCTTCTAATATGTTATAAAGATATTGCAAGTCAATTTCAATAACTTCCCGAAAAGTGTTATTTCAAAAGACGCAAACAAACCATCTCAGTGATACCAAACTGTCATGTATTATGTTGTTATGACTGTTAGATAACGCTCGATAACATATATATATATATATATATATATATATATATATATATATATATATATATATATATATATATATATATATATATATATATATATATATATATATATATATATTCTATGGCACAGTTTGTTACCCTTACTTGAGTAGCTACATCTGTGTCATGGTTACTCAACATAAGTCACTTGTATAATAAGAAAGGAAATATATTTACCCATAATACTTGTTCATCTGGTGCATACAAACACTTTACAGACACTTGTTTGCCTCCAATAGCCCTTGTACACCTTAATAAGCTAATTTGACAGCCTGACCGTACCACAAAAGAGCTCATAATTTCTTTTAAAATCCCACTGATAATGTAAATTTACGTCCTTGGTTATTCAATTTATCACGGTGTTGACCGTCTGTTTCTAGGTGTGAACCAGAAATCAATGTCAAGTCCAAAGCTGGTGTATTGTACTTCATGTTCAGTCAAAGGATGAAAATGTTTGCATATATGATGATACAATGACTTTAAACGCATAAATTGTCTTTGAAAATAACAAGTGAATGTCAATCGATTAGCTATTCTCATCAAATATCTGTGTATGGTTTTCAAATGTATACATTCGAACAAACTCAGTACCTGCTTTTAACATATCAATTACATTTGTTAAACAGACACTGTTTGTTTTCATTACCTGTATTAATAGGCGATACACCGCAGCAAACTCTCTTTTCATTCCTTAAATAGTTCTTTTTTCGAATATAGGAACAAGTTTAAAATTCAACACTGTAAGCTTTTTACAAATTATTATATAATATTTATCCACACTCATGATGTTTATATTTAGTCCATGTAAATTAACTGAGATTGCTAGACGATGCAGTATATTAACATCAATGCCATATGTCATACAAAAGGTAATAAAATGAGTTTATATGATAAGGCGTCATACAAAACGTCATATTCATTTATGTATGTCCCCAAAAGGGTCAAAGATGTGTTAATATAAAGATGATATACAAATTGTCAGTAGATATCTTTTTACAAGTATGTCATACAAATATATGTTATAAGATGTGTTAAAATATGTCACAAATTGTCATTACATGTGTTAATATATGTCACAAAGGGGCATGTGTTAATATATAAAAAAAATTCAGATACCAAAGTATAAATCAATACAATGTCCAGGACATAGATACAAATCCGGTAAAAATGGACAAACACGGACCTCTGGAAACCAAGAGGTGGGATCAGGTGCCAAGGAGGAGTAAGCATCCCCTGTCAACCGGTCACACCCGTCGTGAGTCCAACGTCAAGTCCAATGAAACACGTGATGAGTGTATCCTCGTCACAATTGGTACAGACGTCTCAACAACCGCCAATGAAAAGGCAACTCAACATTTCACTTAGTGAAACAGAGTAGTCGCAAACAAGACTATTACACCGAACGTAAAATTTGCGGAACGTTGACATTAGACGCGGTTTTCGATATCCCTATGTCAATTGTCTGTATATGAAATATTAATATGTTGTACACGCCCTGGCATATCCGATCATTTGTGAAATATAAACTCCATATGCGGGTGACTGAGGGATATTACTACTTAAATGTGGAAAATTTACGATTGGAAAGTCGAAATCGTCGTGTTTATCGTATAGCTTAGTTGCTGATTTCCCGTCTGTGTTTAAGTTAAGTAAAATGTCTAAGTATGAAGCGTGTGTGCTTGATTCTGTTGTATCTTTAATTTCTAGTTCGCAGGGATATATCGCATTGACATATGTATGGAAATTGTCATTATTAATTGACAAAACGTCGTCGATACATCTAAATGTCAAATTAAAGGACACCGCTAACTTTTTCTTCTTCTGATTCAGCAGTTTCTGAATGAAGTCTGCTCTGTATGAATTAAGAGCAAGTAGGCCAATAAAGGAGCACAATTGGTTCCCATAGGAATGCCGACAGTTTGTTGAAAGACCACGTCTCCGAACATTACAAATTTATTGTCTATTAGAAATTCCAGTATGTTTTTATATCAACTTCAGTATATTTATGTGTAGAATCAGAGTTGTGTTTTACGAAATAAGTATCCTGGTAGCCAATCACTAGATACTTAAATTTTTGGGTACCACCTTTAGTGAAAAAACAGTTGTCTATGATGCTTAAAAGTCTTTCTTTTATTTTTTTATGTGGAATAGTAGTGTAAAGATTAGAGAAGTCATAAGTTTTAAAACTGTGATTTGGAGAAAAATTGTGTGCCTTCAAATTTTCTAAAAGCTGTTTAGAATTTTTAAGTATCCACATCTGATTTACACCGCCTCTGGAATAAGCAACTGTACAGTATTGTTGAAGTTTCTCCTTAACGGCTGTCAATATCTTGGTAAGGAGTAAAGATAAAGGTTTGGTAGAACATTTGCTGGATCCTGCTATGTATCTTTGCTTATATGGGGTTTTATGAAGTTTAGGTATCCAGTATAAATGTGGTAGCTCGAAATCGGTATCCGCTGTAGGTATATCAAATGAGCGTAATACGGACACGTGATTTTGAAGGACCCCGTCCTTTAAAAGTGAGCTACGTGTGTATGTAGGATTTCCAGAATTCGTATTAAAGCCAAGTTCTTCTAATAAATAATTATAGTAATGTGCCTTACAAATAAAAACTATATTATTTGAGGCTTTGTCTGCTGGTACCAGTACATATTGGTCATGTAATCTATCCAGTTCAGTTACTACTTCTAGATCATTAAGTACAGAGGGAAAACGTGTTTTCATAGTCCCTTTAAGTTTTCGAATACGAGATTTTATCAACCATCGTATGGCTTTCAGTCATTCAGACAAACTGTCTGGTTCTACGTCTTCATGTTTGGCCCATCGTCTGGCATAATCTTCTACAGAATCCATAACTAATTCTGACGCCAATTAAAGGAACGGGAATGCCACAAAGGGTCATAAGATGTGTTCATATAAGTAGCCTATGTCACAAAGTGTCATATGATGTGTTAATAAATGTCACAAAATGTGTTAATACACGTCACAAAGTGTCATAAGATTGGTTGATATAAGTATGTCATAAAGGAACATAAAATGTGTTAATATAAGTATGTCACAAAGGGGTATAAAATGTATAGTTCCTAATCATCATACAATTATACCGATTTCCTCCTGTTAATCAAAGAATATTTTACTACGTAAATGATATAGAGCCAGTCCCACTGCTAAGGATATAACCATTTTATCTCTTTGCCAATCATTTAATCTAATTGTAATCAATTTCCACCTCATTTTATAGTTATCTGTGTGTGTGTGTGTGTGTGTGTGTGTGTGTGTGTGTGTGTGTGTGTGTGTGTGTGTGTGTGTGTGTGTGTGATGCAGTCATTGATCTGTCCGTTTATTCTTTCCGACAGCGATGCAATATCTAATTAGGTTTGTCTCAGCATATCATTTTATTGATATTTTAACGATTAATTAGATATGCTTGCATTTTTTGCCTTTATGTTTTTATATCAAAAATTGGCATGTTTCTTTTGTGGAGACACTTAGTTCACGTTTCTAAGGTGGATAGCAAAGGCTTACGGTATCTACATGATGGATAATAACATAGTTCACGACGTTAATTTATTTTATGTTTTATTTTATGAATTAAAAATACATTTTCGAATTTTATTTCAACATTTGATGTTAATCATTAAAGACCTTCAACATAATTTAAGAAGAAAAAGAAATTTTAAAATAGTGGTGAGGTATCTAAGGGGTAACAGGAGCCTAGGTCTGTACATAAAATGGATGTAGTCAGCGACGGAAGCTGAATGTACAGCCGTTGAAAACTGAATTTGTAATCCCAGTGCTTGTAAAACTTGCGGATATTGATTCATTTCTAAAATCTGGATTTAAATCAGACCGCGACAAAATGCCAGAGGAGGGCTGCAAAATATTGGAATAAGAAGACGACCGCTGATCATATTTCGTCAGTGCGTAACGTCTCACAAATAGTTCATCTATGTATACATACGCGGATCAATGTAGTCAATCTCAGATATGCAAGTATGCAGGAAAGACGCCTTTACATAGAGTAAATAGGAGAATTTGTCAATAAAAAGCCAGGGGCCTCCGTGGTCGAGTGGTCAGAGCATTGCGCTTTAAATCACACGGCCTCTCACCTCTGGTTCGAATCCCGCTAGGGTCATTTCGAATTATGTGGGAAAGTTTGCCAGTTTTCTTGCGGAAGTTCGGTGGTCTTTACCCGGGTAGCCGGGGTTTCTCCTCCACCAATAAAAACTGGACGCCATCATATGACTGAAAAATTGTTGAGTGTGGCGTAAAACAAAAATCAAATCAAAATCAAAGTCAATAAAAAGCCTTACTTTTCCTTTCAGCAACTGTATACGGCAAAGAGATTTCATGAAATGGCAAAAAGTATCGATCGTTGACTCACAAGCCCTCAAGTGACTATTAGGAAATCTGAGTGACTGGATTCAAGAATCACATGTGATAATTAGGGTTTTTACCACTTCTCAGAACTTTACACTAGCATCATGAGCAATCAGCGTTTTCCCGATTTGAATTATAAAATCGACGAAACTGAGAAGCAGAACTACTCAAAAAGAAACCCCGACAATACCATCGATATATCTCGAATGAATACTCAATAAAATATCCCGTATCAGGTGATTTTATACATATCAAACGAAACTGTGTAGTTTATTAATTTCATTTATAGATTCATATACAAAATATTATGTTGCATTGTATATACCATTATTAAATATAATACATCGAATTTCAATTGCAACATCAAATCATCAAATCGCGGATTATGTCCATTATGGTTGATACGAACAGCCACTGAAAATAAGGGGGTGCAAAAAATGTTCACAAGTTTAATAGCGTGTATGACCCCTTTGCACCGATGCAATCTTTACACCTTCAACGCATTGAACGAATCAGGTTTTGCAGAAATGCCTGCGGGATGTTCCGTCATATGTGCAATACAGGACGAGGCAGGGGATTTGGCTCTTGACATAGACGTCGTTTCATTTCATCCCAAACATGTTCTATCGGCAATAAATCGGTGACACCACAGGCCAGGGTAGCATATTCACTTTTGGTGTTGTAGATATTCACTAACAACGCGTGTGTTGTGCGGTTGTGCGCTGTCCTGCTGCAGAATGACGTTATGCTGGTTGATGTGAATGAATGGAATGACACGTTGACGTATAATCTAGTCACGTTAACGTACGCCGGTTAAATTGCCCTCCACTATCACCAAAGGGGTCCTTCCATATGTTGTAATTCTACTCCAGACTATAACGCTCCCTCCGCCGAATTGGCGGCGCTGAATAACGCAGACGTGAATGTAACGTTCTTCGGCACAACGGTAACCCCGAACACGACCCGTCACTGCTGTCGAAATCTCGACTCGTCCGCCCTATCTCTGTTATTGAAACGGCGATACCTCCTACACCACGCTAACCTCGCAATACGGCGATGCCAGAGCAGAACAGGACGCATATCAGCACGTTGAGGACAGATGCTGGCCTCTCGCAGTCCATTTATTACGGCACGAGGACTTATCTTTTGATGTCCAAGGATGATTCTAGCGATCAAAGAAGCCGATTGGAATCGGTTACGCAAATGTGACGTCAGTATCTATGTATCTTGCCAACGTGACGTCACACGCGGGCGTCATGATCGTGGGCGGTCACGAACGGTGCCAGTTTGCTGATATCGTCTCCATAAAGCATTTACAGTGTCAATATGAACTCCAAATTGCCTTGCAACATTGCTTTGAGACATCCCAGCTTCCACCATCTCATGCCAAACATCTCTCAATCAAACTTTTATTCCAAAAACCAATGTTTTTCTTTTTCAATACATTAAATACTGTCAACGAATGCAGGAAATTCTAATCGATTACTAACCACTTGTTACTTGGGCTGGCGGTTTTCGCTCGACAAGGTTGTTAATTTTGTTTTCAATGATAGTGTGCTTTGCAAAATGCGTATATAAACTTATCATCTTCCCTTAAATTAAGCTTCTAGGCGATTCACTGTTTTCTAGCAATTTGAGTAATGACAATAAATACAAACAGAGTTATGTAATATTCAAGGCAACCTCAGATGAATAAGTTCAACATATAGTCCGGCAGAAGTATGCCGGAATCGGGAAATGTTATATAAAGAAAATAAAATAAAATAAATTGTTTTACGCATGAAAATTCGCTATTTTTCAAAATTCACCATTTGACTCTCATATGGTTGTGAATCATCATCAGCTAAAAATTCTGCCATATCGGCCGCCATTTTGGATTTCACTGAGATGTAATTACTCTACAATATAATGAATGATTTTAGCGTATTCCTTGACCCCGAAAACATGTGGTTAGACGCCCAAAATATCATCCTAGACCTAACAATATGGGAGTTATAGAAGATTACCTGAAATGGTGGCCATCTTGGACGCAATCTTGAATTTCTCAAAACGCTCAAGGGTAATCGAGGTTCATGCGACAGATTCTAAAAGAGGGCATCCTAAACTACTAAAATCGGAAAAAAAACTTTATATGACATTTCCAGGTTCACTCTAAATTTTGGATTTGGCGATCGGACTAATATGGGTTATTGTCATCTCGTATCCATCATAACTCGTACCTAAGTGAATTGGTTGACTCGTACTCATGTTTTAGATTATTCGTACCCATCGATTAACTCATTCGTGCCCATTGCCTGTTTTTGGTAGAACTATTTATGTATTTCCCAACTAGGTAACTACCATAATGTAGTTTGGTATTGACATGGCATACAACTATCCATAGTAATGAATTGGCTTCAGAAGTACTTCGCTGACAGGCATTGTCCAATTCACAAAACGTGAAAGGCGGATTAACCTTTTTATTATCTTGCGGATCACTACTCAGTTTTCGGTTATTAGAATATTTATGTAGAAAAACTTTTTATTTCCCATTGGATAGTCGTAGGTAGGATAACAAAAAAGAATGACTTTTCTTGTCGGTGTAAATGTAATGTCATTATTCTTTATAACCTAAAATTTGAACGAACAATTTTCTAGCGTTTGTCGATTTGATTTTGATTTCGAAAACCAGAGAAATTAAGAACCCCTGAATGTGCATAGATGTTTATATAGATGGGCGCCCTCATAGTCGTAAAACCACGGTCCGGAATCGGTATACACTTGCCTACCCGTGGTTTCATGTACCCGAAATCACTCGTAGCTAATGGATATTTTTAAATGAGTAAGTGTGTTCAATTTATCCAATAAACAGTAGTTGTGATCGGCAACGAAAGTCCGTTGATCTAAAACAATTCTGAAATTGTTAAAAGCATCGATCTGATTAACTGACTAATGCGCGAGCACCGTTTACTCGCATGGGCTGAGGCTTCATGAATAATAATATGCACGAGTGATTTCGGGCACAGGAAATCACAGGTAGGAAAGAGCATGCATAGCGATTCCGGACATTGGTTTTAAGACGATGGGGCTCCTTATACTGTTTGTTTACAGTTCATGGCAAATTTGGGAATCACTAAGTCGGATTTTTCAGTTGTTTATATAACAAATATTAGTTGTTTTAGAGGAACATTTAATGAACATACTATAAGTAGGATCGTCATTGCGCGTGGTAAACCGTCTTAGAGGTATATTGGAAGTAGTCTTTGAATTATAATTACTTATATAATTACACTGTTATGCCGTGTGTAATTTCAAACGAATTTTCTATAGTGAAAAATATTTCCGTACCTTTTCTATATCCGTAAAAATGTTATCTGGAACATGGGTAACTTGTCCTACTGGTATGGGTCAATAGACCTTTTGTATAGTTGATTCTTTCTGTTATCGTTTGTCATAATAATATGCAACTTCAGAGATCTTCCAGTCAAACACTTTATCTTACATATATGACCTGGAATCTAGATATCATGCAGTGCTAGATGCCAGATGTGAAAAGCAGCCTACAAGAAAAAGATCGGCACTTGTAGTCGTTACAAGAAAGAATTCCAACATCTATCAACAATTAAATCCCAGAAGTACTGAGACAAGATATCATTGAATGTTGTCAATGTAAATATTACGAAACTGTAAGCAACGTTGCCCAATATTCTGTTGATGTCACATAATATGAACGGAATGGAACAAACCGAAAACGTGTAACGGGTTATCATGATTCCTACGTAAAATAATGATCGAGCCCGGGTATTTTTATTTCTATGTGCTTGAGAAATAAGTCATCGGTGTAAGCATAATTCCTACGTTATTGTGTACAACGATGGGTACGACTCTTCCAATTGTTTTGGTTACGAGTCGGTCAACCGTAAGCACGAATTGAGATGGATCAGAAGGACAGAAGGGAGATAGAATCGATAAAGAAATTGTACTGTGCGTTTAGGAACAGAAATACGGCGTTGTAATGCTTTGAGGAAGGAAGTGAAGCTGGAAACAAATTAATAATTTGCCATCCTTCTTGGGGTTTTCACTGAAGAAACCTCAACCTGCCAAGGCTATTTACATAACACTTCTGTTAAATCGTCGGAGAATACCAATGTTTTCTTTTGTTTTTATCTATTTGACTTGAAAGAGTTAAAAGTGTACTAAAAAATTTTATATTTTTATTTAACTTTTAAGTATACAGTTTCTTTTTTCTGTTAGTATATTTGCCTGTTGCCCAAAATCAATTATTTGATGGTCATGTGTTTGGTTCATTTCTTACGTATTGTAGCTTGTACTGAACCCAGGCAATCCGATAAATATGTAGTGACTTTGGTCCTGATCAAAATCTTTTTATTCATTATAATTTTATCCTTCTGTTAAATTGTAGTTATATCTTGTATGGAAAAGTTCAAAACATTGGCCGACACAGAGTCCACAGTGACAAGTACTGCACCAAGTTCTCACTTTGGAACAACAGAACATATATTGTTTTCTTCTTTTATCTGTAAAAACATGAGGAATGAAAAGTCGTAACGTGGGTTATCTGCGTGATAGGCCTATACTGGATATTTCTTTGCAAATTCATTAAATTTTTTCATTATTACTTGAGTAAAATCGATCATGTTACATTTTTTCCAAGGGGAAGCATTCACAACGGAGGCCTTCTTAATCCAAACTACATGAGTATACATAGAGAGATCACAAGATACCATATAACAATTGTGTCCAGTTCAGTCGGTTGGAATTCAAATATATTATAGTTCTTGTAAACTTGTTACTAAAATTTTCGCATCGTAGCTGTTTGATTAACTAACGCGAAACCTGGTATAGGATGTAGGAATTGGCTATCCACTATACGTCGAGGGGTTACGTGGGCATTTTTGCGGCCTGAATTTCTTAATACTTCTCAGTATTAAGACATTTTCCTCTGTAGCTGTCTATTTTGTATATACAGAACAATGGCGTAGGAAGCAAACCAAAAGTGAGGGGCAATTTTTATTTATTTATTTATTATTTTTTTTTTTTTACTTTTTTATGATAATGTTTTGCAATGCATACATCATCAAAAGCAGACTTAGTAATTAAATTTGGAGTGGGTGTAAATTTAAATCATTCGCCGAGCGGAGAGAGGCGCGAAAATTTTGGGAAATTTGTTTTTAATTTCCCCGATTAAAGGTTTTAAACCTATTTGATCGACTTTCTGGGCACGTTTCCCTGCTCACTACGCAAAATTTCAATTATATTCATTGTGGAAGGGTCGTGTTTAACGCATCTAATAAAAACAATTTTTTTTAATTTGGAAGCCCGTCGAAGCAGTTCTCTGCGTCCGGACGCAGGCTTGCTCCGCTAGTAAATCACGTTGGATCAGCAAAAAAGTTACATAAGTATCCTCCCGACATCTGTTTATGTTAAAAATATTTCGTTGATAGACTAAAGCTAGATGATTTTTTTTTTTCAGCCAAGTATTTCATTAAATGACTGACTTATCAAGGGCGGCCCACAGTTATTATTATATTGTTATTATTATTTTGTGGAGGGGGTGTGACAAGACGCCGTACACGTGCAATAGGTGCGTTCATTATGTGTAAAGGATTGGATATCATTGATCATTTAATTTTCAAATTGTTAGCTGATATTTACAGGATGGAAAATTGTATATATTTTTATCCAATCCAAATTTTGTTTACAAATTAAATTTATATCCATATATGCTGAGAAAAAGAAAATATCTTTACCGATATGTAGGGCAATCTAAATCCACCAAAAAATATATAGGCAAAGCCAAGGTGGATCCAGGATTTCGAGTTAGAGAGAAGGGAGAGTATATGCTATTTTTTTTTTGTAGTCCCTAATATGAAAGCTCAGGGAAACCTTTTTCTGGATTCAAGAAGTAATGATAATATAATAAAAAATTGTATGTGAAAAACGTGGGGGACCACTCCCCAGTTCTTATTCCTATGTTTATTCCGGCCAAATATTTCATTAAATTGACAGACTTATCAAGGGCGGTGCTAAGGTGTTGATTGTTTGTTGGATTGTTATTGTTTATTATTTGGGGGTGATAAGCCACCATACGTATGCAATTGGTGCGTTATATATGTGTAAAAATCATTCTTTAGCTGATAATAACACAGGGGAAATCGTATACATTTTGATCCAATGCAAATTTTGTTTGCAAACAAATTTATGTTCATACATGCTGATAAACCACAAACGAAATTATCATTTACTGATATATGTACGGCAAACCAAATCCATCAAATCCAAACGGTACAGACAAAGTCAGGGTGGATTCAGGATTTCGAGTTAGAGGGAAGGAAGAGTAAAGCAATGTTTACCCAGAGCGTAGCAAATTTTAAAAGCTAAGGGACACATTTTTCTGAATTCCAGACGTGAAAATAATATGAATGAATGATTTATTTATATATATATATATATATATATATATATATATATATATATATATATATATATATATATATATATATATATATATATATATATATATATATATATATATATATATATATATATATAATATATATAATATATTATTGTTTATAGAAGTATAATATCACCAGATCGGCAGATGTCAGTCAGTACTGATGTTACGACAATGGAAATGATTGCCCTTATCTTTCGATGTGTAGATCTACGGGATAAAATAGTATTTGATGTAAAATTATGTGATGAAATATTTTAAATAAACAAAGTTCATGACACACGGAAATAGCACACTAGTTCACAATTTAATAAATTTTATATCATGTTGGAAATTTTTAAGATTTTTCAAAAAAGCAAATTCCGTTTTTGATTGCCGATTCCGCGATTCTGTCCATGATTCATATATATATATATATATATATCAAGAATATTTCACTCATATGGAGACGTCACCAAATGTCGGTGAAGGGCTTCAAATTTTGGCCTATGCTCGGCACTTACGGCCGTTGAGCAATAAGGGTTCTTTAACGTGCCGACACCTACTGTGAACTCTCGACCTCACGATCCAGAATCGAGCGCGCTACCACGACCGGCTCATTTATTTATTACATGACTCTCTTATCGTCTAAATTCTGATTGGCTCGTTCCATACTTTCTGTTCTTACTTAGTCGTTATATAAACCCATTAATCGCTTCGTAGGTTGATATAACAATCCAACACATTGAGATCGTAATGAAAAATAGCACAAGGGAATTCTCTAACCGTGGCATGCTTGGCGTTCATGGTATAGCCAATTATCAACGTTGTCTAGCTATATTTAGCGTCAAGGAAGTGCATTTAAGAGGACAGACGACGAAAGTGTAAACAAATGTTTTCGTCTCGCCTCTGTTGACGACGATGGTGACCAAACCTTATTGGATGTGAAGGATTCTAAAAATACTAGACGTGGAACACATTTAAAACTGTCGTATTTTAGTTGTTCATCCGTAATAAGAACACCATATCTCACTAGCCTAATATTTGTCAGATTAAACTGTAGTAATTAAATGTCATGCAATAAAATAATTAATGACCTCGGGAAAATATCACCATGTATTAACCTCAAATGAGGTTGATAATTGTATATCACACACACACACACACACACACACACACACATATACACACACACACACACACACACCACACACACACACACACACACACACACACACACACACACACACAGAGATATATATATATATATATATATATATATATATATATATATATATATATATATATATATATATATATATATATATATATATATATATAATATAGTTGTGGCAATGTAAAACTGTAAGTAAATTTTTAAATATATTCCTTCTCATAACATCCGTAAAACCTGAAGTATTTATTTACCATGAACTTTCCTGGCAGCAGGATTCGATAGTTGATTTTTAACCCCTTGAAGGGGTTATGTATGTCCTCTATCGGTAGAACGCCAGAGGGGTCATATATGTATTTATGCAATAGAATAAGTAATCATGATTAAAATCCTTGTAGCAACAAGTGTGGAACGTTCTTGTTGCAAATATGCGGCACTTGCACGAACCGCAAGGTTCCCGATGGGGAACCTGTGGGATATATTGTTAATGTACAATTTATAACTGATCTGCATGGAGAATATTCAAGTGCCGTAAATAGTGTAGTTGGTAAAGATGGATTACAAAATCATAATTTTATTTCTATATTTCAGAAACTTGATGACAAATTAATAATATCATGTTTATTGTTGCGCATTTCCAAGTTAGCATTGATATTTTGGCCCATAATCCTTTGAAAAAATAGTTTTACTATATATCTTACTAAATTGACTAAGACAATTATTCCCCTATAAAATTAGCATATTCTTTATAATAATCACTTTTCAAACATAGCATTGGCATCGATGTAGTCATATATTTTACGCACTGCACAACTATATCATTATTTTAATTTTTGATTTACCAGAGTTTGACTAAAAAGTTATAACATTATCATGTTTTCACTTCGTTAATTCCTTGGTAAATAAAAATGTGAAAACATATTTACGTAAGGTTTATAATTATTTTAACCACAACCAGAATAGCTAAATCAAAACCCTCTGTTTTACACATGCTTAATATCTCAACGACCAACAGCTTTCCCCGTCTACTGCACATCCCAGCATCTTGATGATAGTTATGTATTGTCGATATGATAAACTATATACGTTTTCTCCCGATCGATTTTTATCCTGAGGAAAAACTCAAGCGTTCGAGGTAACTAAGTCGAGTGCTTTCCAGAGATCATTTTAACATGTTTAATAGGTGATAACATTTTTATTATCCTGAAAAAATACATACATATATGATCAATATAAATTAGTCGATGTCTCGACATGATCATGATTTCGTTCTCAATTTACGTTGTATTTTTCACGTAATTTCACGTAACAAAAATATGTGTAATAAATACACTATGGGTATCGTACACCAGCCAGATTATTTGTTGACGATAACGATTCCCATCCTTACAAGGTTAAGCCCATGTGCAAGTTAGCATGCTTTGTCCAGTATGACATTAGTAGAATTGCAGGCTGGCAGTTCCATAACACTGGCAGATTTAGACGGGGGGGACTTCCCGGATCTCTTAAAACTAAAGGTTTTTGGAACATTTGTGTTGGTTTAAACTCAAGTCTATTTATATGTGAATAGAAAGCTATCAATTTAATGCATTATTTGGGATAAGATGTGAAAATTAACTCCATGTGCATTTTTGGGGAAAATGCCCTGGACCACGGGGCAAACGTAGTCCTATAACATAGAACATCAGGTGGCGATGTTTACATTTTATATTTTCTTTTCATTTATTTGTAATATACTATTTTTATTTAATATTAATTTATGCAAAAATCAGATTAAAAACATGAAATATGATCCTTCATATTTCATGTTTTTAATCTGATTTTTGCATGGGGAAAACGGTTGTGCCTATGGTCAACAGCAATCCAACAAAAGTTTTGATCTCATCTTTAGAGGTGTCATACCATTGAAGAGCCCTTGACTTCGGAGGTTAGTGATCATTATTTTGTAGAGTTTGCTCTGCATATAGGTTTGTCTGAGCGACCAAAATAAAAAAACTATCCTCTGTTTCTGGATGTGTCGCTATTAAAGCGAAATAGTCTACAGGGTCTGATGAAATAGGTAGCCTGTGTGTGGTACCTGTGTGTGTGGCCTTGTAAAAGGTTGAATTATATTGGGTCTTTCAAGGTCTTACTAGGCTACATTATATTCATTATTATATTCTTCATTCTCATCACTTTCATCACCGCTGAATTCGAGATCGGACTCAGAATTGCTTTCGCTCTCGCTCTCGCTCTCAGCCATCATGAATGCATATAAAGTTATGATATTACGTAACTACGTCATATTAATGACGTCATTATATGAATGACTTTGAATGTAATACAATGATGTTATTATAAAACTGTGGGGAAAATTTCTCTCTGTATGTGTGCAAACAATTAGCAAAATTTACATGATTTGAAGGACATACATGTCCGTGTTGCAGTCTACCGAGGAAGGACTAATAGAATCTTACACGATTGTTTGTTGTGGCCAAGGGAATCTTTAAACCAGAGGAAAGAACTAGGCCCACCAGGGATATATATGCCCTTCCAGGTATAAGAGGGTTAATGTGGTGCTGTGAGCGGTTTTAAGTTATAAGTAAAAATATAAATGTCAGGATGGTGGGGGAGGATATCCAATGACCCCATCATACACCAATGAATGTCTACCCATAACTAAGATGAATATATATGGTTAGGGGTGGCATTTAAATAGTTTTCAAGAAATACATAAAAAAAGTCAATACATAGGCATATAGTCCCAAAAACCCGAAGGCACAGCAATTAACACTAATGGAACCTCCACCAAAATTATCAGCTATCTAACACCATCATTAACCGAGTTGGTTCTTGGTGAAAATGAAAGCTTAGCATTGATAATATTTGCAAACAAAAGTAAGTCCAAAACGTAAAAATCAAAACCAAACAAATAAAATATTCCCTATTAAACTCCACAACATCAATTCTAGACTCCTAGGAATATCCAGACTAAAATCACCAAGCTAGCACCAATATTAACTGAACAGCAAGCCTGTAACAAGAACTAAACAAACTCTACAACATAAATGCTAGATCCCCAAGGAACATCCAGGCTAAAATATCACCAACCTAGCGCCAATATTAAGTGAACTGTAAGCCGGTAACCAAAACTTAAGTTTGACGTCGTCGCCGTCGGAAATCAACGCCTATATCTCGCTTTAGCGGCAAGACAAAAATACGGGAAGTACTGATCGCTGATACCACTTGATCACAAAAACACGAGCAGTTCTGATCGCTGATATCACTTGATCACAAAAACACGAGCAGTTCTGATCGCTGATATCACTTGATCACAAAAACACGAGCAGTTCTGATCGCTGATATCATTTGATAAAATCGCTAATAGTACTTGATCATAGAAATACGAGAAGTACTGATCGCTACCACAAAAGCACGAGGTCGCTATTTCATATATGATATTTAATAACAGATAAGTGTGATTGTTGACATACTCAGTATGTAGTGTATCATGCATCCTATATTAATGGTTTTATTCACTCTTATCATAGGTAGAGCAATATAATATTACACACTCGTGTATGTTTTCATTTATGTCGTAGCGTTTATCGATTATTGGACAGCTGTTTTGTTATCTACACATCCATGCTGTAAGTAATTTAAGGATTCGACAGATAGATTGAAAATCTAACAGTTTTACTGTCAAAATTACATATCTAGCTCCGTTAATGTTCTCAAATCACTGGCTATTTCCAACGCACAAAGACGAATGTGTTTATTTTATAAGCCAACGTACATAATGATAATAGTTAACAAAATTATAATCAGAATATCAGAAGTGATGCAGTTGAAGGTGCTGGTCGTAAAACTAAAACCCTTATGGTACTTTTGATAACGACAATGTACAGATGAACAGTACTGGACACTAATTATAGTTTTAATAGTCAACACATCATTTAAATAAACAAACAAAAACCGGTAAACTACCACTACAATAAAACATAAATCAAAGGACTGATACTAAAAGCTACTTACTATTTTGACAAAATAAGAACGGTACTCTAGTTTCTGTGATAAAAGATGGCGGCGTTTATCTTTAATTAATAAAGGTGTTATTATACAATTGAAATAAAAAAGGCTAAATCCAGATACACCAACTAACATATATTCTTTAGAATATTACGATGTTTTTTCTATAGCATTCGACAACCGAATACAACGTAATATAGATTTCTTTTACACGATGTAAATTTCTGTATTTCAAAACTGTCTCGCCAACTAAAGGCATCTTTATTTATTAATCTAAATCAAGCGAGAGAGATTAATGGGAAATGTAGCATAAATCAAGTAATAATTTGGAATTGATGTTAAAATGAATCTTACCGATGTTATTGTTGATGATCTTGATGACTCCGATGTTGTTATGGAATGTCTACCTGAGACATTATTTTCTCTACCATTACTTGATGGAACACATAAATGATGATCCGGTGTATGACACCCTTTCGTCGACTGGACAGATAGTCTCGGCCCTGAGGACTTTCTACGGGTACGACCACGTGGTTTTCGTATCACTGTTGCCTTTCTTGTTAGCAAAGACATTATACAGGTTATTTCCTCAGATGTGAAAGATTAATACAACTTGAGATCATTTCCATAATCAATCTTTGTAGGTGATAATGCCTCAATGTACAGGTATTCAATGTAAGATGAAGTCACATGACACCTACACATAGACAATACCATACGGTGATAAAATAATGCTTGAAGTAATATTTCTTCCTCGATTATGATTGCATGTCTTAAAAACTGGAAATAAAAGCCATATATCTACACCAAAACGTCATATTTTGATACAACAACATGACGATCTAGAGAATTGTAGTTTACCTGTGATATGGTTTTTCTATCAAGTTAATGCATTTTACCTTTGATGTGGCATTTCTATCCAGTTGATGTATTTTACCTGGAATGTGGTATTTCTATCTATTAGATGCATTTCACCTGCAATCTTATTTCTATCTCTATTTTATGTATTTCACCTGTAAAATTATTTCTATCTATTTTATGTATTTCACCTGTAATTTTATTTCTATCTATTTGATGTATTTTACCTATGATATGATCTTTCTATCTATTTGATGTATTTTACCTATGATATGATCTTTCTATCTATTTGATGTATTTTACCTATGATATGATCTTTCTATCTATTTGATGTATTTAACCTATGATATGATCTTTCTATCTATTTGATGTATTTTACCTATGATATGATCTTTCTATCTATTTGATGTATTTTACCTATGATATGATCTTTCTATCTATTTGATGTATTTTACCTGTGATATGATATTTCTTTCTATTTGATGTACTTTATCTGTGATGTGGTCTTTCCATCTATTTGATGTATTATACCTGTGATATCGTATTTCTTATCTATTTGATGTATTTTACCTGTGATATGATCTTTCTATCTATTTGATGTACTTTATCTGTGATGTGGTCTTTCCATCTATTTCATGTATTTTACCTGTGATTTCGTATTTCTTATATATTTGATGTATTTTACCTGTGATATGATCTTTCTATCTATTTGATGTACTTTATCTGTGATGTGGTCTTTCTATCTATTTCATGTATTTTACCTGTGATATCGTATTTCTTATCTATTTGATGTATTTTACCTGTAATGTTGATGTGGTCTTTCTATCTCTTTCATGTATTTTACCTGTGATATCGTATTTCTTATCTATTTGATGTATTTTACCTGTAATGTTGATGTGATCTTTCTATCTATTTGATGTACTTTACCTGTGATGTGGTCTTTTATCTATTTGATGTATTTTACCTGTAATGCAGTCTTTTTATTTATTTGATGTATTTTATTTGAGATATGGCATTTCTACTTGATGTATTTTACCTTTGATGTAGTCTTTGTATCAAGTTGATGAATTTTACCTGTTATGTTGTCTTTCTATCTAGTTGATGTACTTCACCTGTGATGTGTTCTTTTAATCTATATAATGTATTTTACATTTGGTCTCTCTATCTATTTGATGTATTTTACCTGTGATGTGGTCTTTCTATCTAGTTGATTTATTTACCTGTGAATTAGTCTTTCTATCAATTTGATGTATTTTACCTGTGACGTGTTATTTCTATGTAGTTGATGTATTTTACCTGTGATGTGGTCTTCCTATCTAGTTAATGTATTTTACCTGTATTGTTATTTCTATCTATTTAATGTATTTTGCCTGTGATGTGTAATTTCTATCTATTTGATGTATTTCATCTTTGATGTGGCCTTTTTATCTACTGATGTATAATACATGTAATGGTGATGTAGTCTTTCTATACATTTTATGTACTTTACCTGTAATATAGTCTTTTTATTTATTTGATGTATTTTACCTGAGATATGGTATTTCTATCTATTTGATGTATTTTACTTGTGATGTGGTCTTTCTATCTAATTAATGTTTTACCTGTGATTGAGCCTTTCTATCAAGTTGATTTATATTTTACCGGTGATGTGGTATTCCTATCAAATTGATGTATTTTACCTGTGATGTGGCCTTTCTATCTAGTTGAGGTACTTTACCTGTAATATGGAATATATATCTATTTATTGTTTTTTACATGTAATGTGTTATTTCTATCTAGATGATGTATTTCACCTGTGATGTGTTATTTCTATCTATTTGCTGTATTTAACCTGTGATGTGTTCTTTCTATTTACTTGATGTATCTTACTTGTGGTATTTCTATGTAGTTGATGTATTATACCTGATATATGGAATTTCTATTTATTGGATGGATTTTACCTGTGAAGTGTTATGTCTATCTAGTTCATGTATTTTACCTGTGATGTGGTCTTCCTATCTAGTTGATGTATTTTACCTGTATTGTAATTTCTATTTATTTAATGTATTTTGCCTGTGATGTGTAATTTCTATCTATTTGATGTAGTTCATCTTTGATGTGTAATTTCTATCTATTTGATGTAGTTCATCTTTGATGTGTAATTTCTATCTATTTGATGTAGTTCATCTTTGATGTGTTATTTCTATCTATTTGATGTAGTTCATCTTTGATGTGTAATTTCTATCTATTTGATGTAATTCATCTTTGATGTGTAATTTCTATCTATTTGATATAGTTCATCTTTGATGTGTAATTTCTATCTATTTGATGTAGTTCATCTTTGATGTGTAATTTCTATCTATTTAATGTAGTTCATCTTTGATGTGTAATTTCTATCTATTTAATGTAGTTCATCGTTGATGTGTAATTTCTATCTATTTAATGTAGTTCATCTTTGATATGTAATTTCTATCTATTTAATGTAGTTCATCTTTGATGTGGCCCTTTTATCTACTGATGTATACTTGTGATGTAGTCTTTCTATCTAACTGATGTGTTTTACCTTTGACTAAGTCCTTCTATCAAGTTGATGTGTTTCACCTGTGATGTGGTCTTTCAATCTATTTGATGTATCTTACCTGTGACATGGTATTTCTTTCCAGTTGATATTTTTTACCCGTGATGTGTTGTTTCTATCTATTTGATGTGTTTTACATCTAATGTGGTCTTTCTATCTATTTGTTTTATTTAACCTGTGATGTGGTCTTTCTATCTACTTGATGTATCTTACTTGTGATGGGGTATTTTATGTAGTTGATGTATTTTACCTGTGATGTGCTATTTCTATCTATTTGATGTATTTCATCTTTGATGTGACCATTTTATCTATATGGTATTTCTATCTTTTTGATGCATTTCACTTGTGATGTGGTCTTTTTATCGAATTGATGCATTTTACCTGTGATTAAGTCTTTCTATTAAGTTGATGTATTTCACTTGTGATGTGTTCTTTCTATCTAGTTGATGTATTTTACCTGTAATATGGAAATGTTATTTCTATGTTGTTGATGTATTTTACCTGTGATGTGTTATTTCTATGTAGTTGATATATGTTACCTGTGATGTGGTCTTTCTATTTGATGTATTTTACCTGTAATATTATTTCTGTTTGTTTGATGTATTTTACCTGTGATATGGAATATATATTTCTCTAGTTGATGTATGTCACCCGTTATGTGTTATTTCTATCTATTTGATGTATTTTACCTGTGATGTGGTCTTTCAACTTATTTGATGTATTTTACCTGTGGTGTGGTCTTTCCATCAACTTGATGTTTTTACCTGTGAGGTGGTCTTTCAATTTTACCTGTAATGTTATCTCTATCTATTTGATTATTTTACCTGTGATATGGTATTTCTTTCTAGTTGATGCATTTTACCTGTGATCTGATATTTCTATCTAGTTGATGTATTTTACCTATGATGTGGTCTTTCTATCTATTTAATGTGTTTTACCTGTAATTTTATTTCTATCTATTTAATGTATTTTACCTGTAATTTTATTTCTATTTATTTGATATATTTTACCTGTGAAGTGGAATTTCTATTTATTTGATGTATTTTACATGTAATGTGTTATTTGTAACTATTTGATGTATTTATCTATGATTTGGTCTTTCTATCTAATAAATGTATTTTACCTGTAGTATTATTTCTATTTATTTGATGTATTTTACGTTGTTATGGATGTTATGTGTCATTTCTATCTATTCGATGTATTTTACCTGTGATGTGTTATTTCTATCTATTTGATTATTTTACCTTTGATGTGGTCTTTCAATCTTGTTGATGTGATAATAATATAACACCGTCAAAAGCTATGATAGTCATCTTTTTACAGTGCTTACTTTTAAACAGATGTGGCTGTGCATTTAGATTTATTATTTGACCTAATATGGGAACACTTTCTCTTTACAAAATAAACATCTATTTTAAATTGGAATTCAACTGATGAAATCTAATTGATAGAAACGATTGTCTTGAGCATTTTAACTTTGGTATTATGTTTGTAATATGTATACACGATGAAGGTATTTCAACGATATCCATTAGTTCAGAGTCACACAAGCATGTATACATATAATTTTGTTATTGTCACTCGCGAAGAGTTCCCACAATTCCGTCTGGAGTATTTACCGCTAACTTCGAAAGTAGAATCTTGCTTCTACTGAAAATATAGTTCATTGTTTTAAATATACAACAAAATATGGAATTTGCTGATTACGCGACGTATTCACCGACATAGATCTATGCGTGTTTTGATTATGCATTCACTTGCACTGTGTAACACTGATAAATTTTATGTTATAAATGCTGAAAACTACATAACAATCAAAGTAATGGAAATGTTTAAATACAGCTTTTTGAGCTAGAAGATAAATCATGTGATCGGCACATTGCATACACGAAGTTGTATCGTTCGTCACCTCGTTTCCGTACTTGAATTGTCTTTGTAAACAATTGAGTTCCCGCCTTTTCTTTAAATAATGTCCAGCAAAATATTTCGGATTGGGGCACCCGGCATGTCGTCACTGATAACTACTGGCGTGAATTTATCAATGGTTACATGTATCAATAAATACGGTCACGGTCCACCAGTCCGAAGGGTCACTAGTCCGAAGGTTCACCAGTTCGGCCCCGTAGCAATGGCGGATTCATGGGGGCGTACGCTCGGCGAAAACGTTAACTACCCTATTCCTTTCCTTTCCTTGTGTCGCGATTTATATACATTTGTGCACAAATACATAATAAAACTTCGTTTTATATTATTTCCTTTGTTTGTAGACATATCTTGTGGTACATATTGTTTCGTGAATAGTTTTGTCACATTTTCAATACCTTAAACCGTTCCTGTAAATAGGTTATGATAGTTAGTAATTAGTTTGTTTCCGAAAAAGCATCCAAGTAGGATCGAAAATTAAAAATACACTAACCAATCAGGTCTCTGCGTTTTTGGCCAATGATCGCCATTGACAGTCTGTTCATCTAATCAATGAAGGTCTGCGTTCTATAGTGCATTAGGTTTCCAGAGAGTATATAAAGGGCTGCGAAAGTTTAGTGAGTTAGTTTTTATGCTGGATGCGAATCAAACAACATCAAAGAGAAAACCAGGTAATTTGATACACTTCTATAAGGTTGATTTGTCACATCACTGTTTTCTAATGAAAACATTTGCTGACTATCAACAATACAAGGTGTAGACTGCGTTACGAGGCAGAGGTAATTTCTGTGAATTTGGGACTTCTAGTCTACACGCTACAGATATTTTGGTGGCAGCGGTGGGATTCGAGGTTTCGGGAATTTTCTTTTTCATATTTTTTTTGCATTTTGAATGTGTTGGTTTAATATTGGAGATTTGATATATTATCTTTTGAAAACATGGCTAAGTGTCTGGCCGATCTCGAGGCAGAATTGTCTGTCTTGAATAAAGAAGTCGCCGAGATTGAGAAAAGAACTGAAATCTCTATACTCGAGGCTAAAATTCACGAGCTCCAGAAAAGGAAAAATGACCTGGAATGTACGTTTTTGACATCAACACCGACAGGAGTAAGACCGCAGACTCGAGAAGCTTGCGATAGGGATTCTGGTTTTGCTACGGCTAGACGTCCGAGAAAACTGCCGTCAATACCAGTACCGGTAATACAAAAACAAGCAGTTGGGAACCCCATTCTCGGGCTTGCTGACACCGATAGGACCGGAACTGAGTACCAGCAGCAGACAAATAGCAATAATCGTGATAGTTTGAGCTCGGATTTGACTCGGCGTAAGTCAAACAACTGCGTAAAACCTGCTACCTATGACGGTACAGGTCCTTGGATTGATTATTTAACACATTTTAAAGCCTGTGCTGAGATAAACCGTTGGTCTGATAAAGAGAAAGGTTTATATTTGGCTGTGTCACTTAGGGGTCAGGCACAGGGTGACTTGGGTAACCTGTCCGGTATTGGGAACGATTATAATACTCTAGTGCGAAATTTAGAGGACAGGTTTAGCCCGTCAAATCAAACCGAACTTTATAGGGCACAGTTAAGAGATAAAAGACAAAAAGCGTCCGAGTCTCTCCCTGAACTAGGTCAGGAAATACGTAGGCTCACTAATTTAGCTTATCCTACTGCACCGAATGACGTTAAGGAGACTCTAGCTAAAGAACACTTTGTGGATGCACTTGTCATTTCAGATATGAGACTTCGGGTTAAACAGGCTAGGCCGATAGATCTCAACGATGCTATACGTCATGCCGTTGAACTCGAGGCGTTTCAACGGGCCGAGCGAAAAGTCGCTGAGAGTCAAGGATACCTCCGAAAAACAACTACACCAGAGGAGAGTTTTTCTGATATGGGAAAATTAACAACAGTTCCCAGCGCACTGCAAAGTAGTTTAGAAAAACTACAAGGGGAGGTACGAGAATTGAAGGTACGTTATTATAGGACCCCAACAAATAATGACTTGAAAGCAACTAGTAGTAGGCAGTCTACCAATCTGCGTGATAACACTACGGGCAGACCAAGTTATGGCCAAATACAACGTATATATTATAAGTGTGGTTCGGGCAAACATCTAAAAAATAGATGCCCGGAACTTTAAAAGCCTGGTATACCTGCGATGCAAACAAATGGATCTTCTCAGAAACAGGCTACGAATATGCTGAACCCCGAACCCGGTCTGTATGTTAAAATTAGATTCAATGAAATGTTTGCTGAATGCCTCATAGATACGGGGTCAACGGTCACTATACTGTCGAACAAAGTTTGGAGTTCGTATTTGAATTCTTGCTCAAGCAAAATGAAGTCGGTAGAATTTGATCTTTTTTCTGCTGCAGGCTCACCTTTTAAAGTCTTTGGGAAGGTGGGAGTTAGTGTGACTCTTGGTGAATATAGAGTGAGCCATGATGTCATAATAGCAGAGATTAGTTACGATGCAATATTGGGCTTAGACTTCTTGAAACTTCATAAATGTACGATTGATGTTACCAATAATAACATGCACATCGGGGATAAAACTTTCAAGATGTACGTAAGTGGTAAGGTAGGGTGTTGTAGAGTAGCGGTGGCCGAACATGTTGCCCTTCCACCTCGCTCGGAAATCATTGTATCTGGTAAGCTTTGTCTTAATAAAGGAGAAAAGTTTCAGGCCGATGTCGGAATACTGGAACCGTTAGAGAGGTTTGCTACGTCTGAAAAAGGCATGTTGGCCCGAGCATTAGTTAGAAATGAAGAGAAAGTTCCCTTGCCTGTAATGAATCTCTCTGACGAATCACAAACCATCTACCCAGGAACTGTGGTAGCTCAGTTAAGCCCAGTTGTTGGCATTGAAAGTCAACAGGTCAAATCTACATTTCAAATGTCCAAAGCCATTCCAAGTCATTTAAAAGACTTGTATGAACGCTCGACAGTTTCATTAACACCCGAACAAAAACAAAAAGGTCCAAGATCTACTGACGAGATATCAGTTGGTGTGTTTTCAGAAAATGACTCGGACTTAGGCCGAACAGGCATTATCAAACATACAATTGATACCGGTAGTGCTCGGCCCATCAAACAACCGTTTCGTAGGGTGCCCCAACATATGAACGAGGAAGTTGATAGACATATCGATGAAATGTTAGCCAAGAATGTGATACAGCCCTCGTCCAGTCCTTGGGCTAGTGGCGTAGTATTAGTCAAAAAGAAGGACGGGTCGACAAGGTTCTGTGTTCTGTTGAACAGTGTCACTGTCAAGGATGCATATCCACTGCCAAGGATAGACGATTCCTTGGATCAGCTGTCGGGATCAAAGTGGTTCTCAACCTTGGACTTAAATAGTGGCTATTGGCAGGAGGAAATGGATCCATTAGATCAACCCAAAACTGCATTTACCACGAGACAGGGTTTGTTTGAATTTAAAGTGTTGTCGTTTGGCTTGTGCAACGCTCCTGCCACTTTCGAGCGGTTAATGGAGACCGTATTGGCGGGACTACATTGGAATATATGCTTGATCTACTTGGATGATGTGATTGTTGTAGGCAAAAGCTTTGAAAAGATGTCGGAAAATTTGGGCCTGATTTTTGAACGTCTCAGTGAATTTGGGTTGAAGTTTAAAGCAAGAAAGTGTAGATTATTTGCTAAGAAGGTAGTGTTCTTGGGACATGTGGTTTACGAAAAGGGAGTCGCAACAGATCCCGACAAGATCAGTGAAAGAGTGGCCTTCTCCAAGTAATGATCACGAAGTTTTGTCGTTTATCGGGTTATGTAGTTACTATAGGCGGTATATCAAAGATTTTGCTACTGTTGCTCAGCCCCTACATAGACTGACTGAGAAAAATAGGACATTTGCGTGGACAAATGGATGCGAAGAAGCATTCCAAAATCTGAAACGAAAGCTCATTTCCGCACCAGTTCTTGCTCATCCGGATTTCACTGAACTTTTCATTCTCGACACAGATGCGAGTGATACAGCCATTGGCGCTGTTTTGTCGCAGAAAATAAATAAAGAGAAGCGTATTGTAGCATACGCTAGCCGTACGTTGACTAAGACAGAAAAGAAGTACTGTGTTACTCGGAAAGAAATGCTGTCTCTGGCATTATTTGTATGGGAAACGTTCAGATCATAGTTCACTTCAATGGCTTCTGAAATTCAAAAACCGTGAGGGACAAATAGCAAGGTGGCTTCAAACATTATCATCGTATGACATGAAAATTGAACATAGACCAGGAAGGCTACATTCAAATGTCGATGCCCTAAGTCGGGTGCCTTGCAGACAGTGTGGTCAGTACGGAAGGAACAGTGCAGAACTAAAAGCTAGTCATCATGTCAATGTAGTTGGAGAAAATGGTGGTAATGATTCAGATGAGTGTAGTAGCATAGCGACATCACAAGAAGGTGATAAAGATATAAGTGAGGTGAAGTCCTGGGTAATGAAAGGAGAGAGACCACCTTTTAGTGATGTGGAGTCTGGTGGGTACTTTCTGAAGTCGCTATGGAGTCAATGGAATAGGCTGATGAGGTATATGTATATTTTCCAGTCAAGAAAATTGGACAGTCATCGAAACTCACTTCTTTCTGGAAGGGTCCTTTCAAAATTTTGTCGCGAGTTTCTGATGTGTTGTACAAAGTGGATTGTGGTAGGAATAATGAACCTCAAGTGATTCATTGTGATAGGTTGCGGAAAAGGGTTAGTCAAAATTTGTCTGGAGAACAACAATGTTCAGATCAAACTGATTCTGATGAACAGATGGTTGAAGTTGATCATTCTGATTCTTTAGATGATATAGATGATAAAAATGTAGAGAAACGTGTTAGAAAAGAACCTGTGTGGATGAAAGACTATATTTGTTCTTTATGTTTTCACATATTTTCACAGGGAAACGATGGCTAAGAAGAAAGAAATCCCCTATTTGTCCAGTTTGTAAAAATGGGGTTGAGGGCAAGTTTGATGAGCACTTGTTAGCCTGCGCCAAGACTCGTGTGACCTGTGATATTTGCGGTACTTCCTTTAAGAAGAATTCATATACGCTGAGACACAAGCGTCTTCAACAAGGCGATGTACCCAAGACAAAGGCACCGTCAAATTCAGAAAAGGGTGAATCAGATTATACCGAAAAGGTACAAGCAGTCACAGAAAATGTTGAGGAACCAGGAGCACATAACACAGACCCTTATGATGCAGATGACCCAGACGACAGCTGTGACTCTGACTGGGATAAGGACCCCAGTGATGATTTACCTTTTAATTTAGATGAGCCATGTGGGACTGGTCGAACAGAACAATGCGACGAGTTAAGCGAGGCAGACAGTCTACTCGAAGGTCGAGTATTTAGGAAAGCTTGTCTGCCTAAACCTGTCAGTGCCCCCAAAAGAAAAAGTGGTGATGGGGATCACATACGGAATGTTCCCATTAAAAAGAGATCCAGAGTAACAAAGAGTGAAACGTGTTTATGTAGGCGAGTTGTTTCTCAGGATGTTGGTGTACAGGTTGGTGAGACGATGTTGGTCAAAGTGGATGTTTCTACACAAAGTGATATATTTAGAATGTCGTCGTGTACAACCAAGGTTTTCACGGTCGATGGGGAGAAGGTTACTGAGTCCAAAACAAAGGAAACTATTGTGTTTGAGTAGACTTTCATATTTCATATGAATTATATCTCTGTTCTGAAACTGACAAACACTTGCACTGTAAAACACTATTTTACATGAACATTTTATTTCATATTTATTTAGCATTAATTTGAAATTTTGTTTGTTATGTGGTTGGAAACATGCGGGACGCATGGCATCGGAGGCATGGGTAATGTCGCGATTTATATACATTTGTGCACAAATACATAATAAAACCTCGTTTTATATTATTTCCTTTGTTTGTAGACATATCTTGTTGTACATATTGTTTCGTAAATAGTTTTGTCACATTTTCAATACCTTAAACCGTTCCTGTAAATAGGTTATGATAGTTAATAATTAGTTTGTTTCCGAAAAAGTTGCCCTACATATATTAATCATCGAAGATATCCGATTTTTTCACATAGTGCACGCACCGTATGCACGTGTACGGCGTCTTGTCACCCCTTCCCCCCCCCCCCAAAAAAAAAAAATTGGACCGCCCTCATGATCAGTCTGTCAATTCAGTGTGTAACAATTCTCTCTGGGGTTTCAAAACTGAACAATTCTGAAAAACATAGCCAACTGGGTCATGGAGAAACAATGATTTTGTGTCAGGAAGCTAGATCTGGCGTCCAAATTAATCTATCAACGAAATACAATTTATTGCTAACAATACAGAGGTCTAGAAGATTCTAGAACGAAACCTTTCACGATTTTGCTTTTTCAGACATTGAATTACGACCTCTTTATCATTAAACATTATTTAGTTGATTAATTAATTCGAAAGCCCGATAAGGTATTTTCTAGCTTCCAGACACAAAATCATCGTATACTTTCCCCATGATCCAGCTGGGTATGCTTCCCAGAATTCTTTTTTAGGTGGGGGACGCACGATGTGTTCATTTTGTGTACAGAATTGGATATTATTATTAATAATTAAATCTTAATATCTTTAGCTGATAACAACACAAGGGAAACTCGTATCCATTTTAATCTAATGCAAATTTGGTTTAAAAATAAATTTTCAGATTAATACATGATGAGAATTTTGGTGTTTCACGCCAGTTTTTAAGTTTTATAGTGGCTGGTAGTTGTTAGTTTAGTTTAGACATAAATGAGTCATTCTCCAGCGATGTAAAGCCAATGACAATGTGTTACACCAATGACAAGAAGTAACAGTGAGGACATTTAATTGCCATTTCAATAATTACCCACTTATTGCCCCGAAAACCCGTTAGTCAACGATTTTTGATTGGCGAGGCAAAAAAATAAGAAAAGTAGGGTTGAAAAGTCGAAAAAAGTAGGTTGCTAATTTTTGCGACTTTTTGCTTGGCGAATCAAAAAGGCGGAAACTCGCTTTATAAGCAACCTTTCGTGGTTAAAAGTCACTAATTAGCGATTTTCGCATGCTGATGCTTCACCAAGTAGTGAATATTTTAAAAGTCTATAACTAGCATGTTATTGCTTGGCTAGGCGAAAAGTCTGAAACTCACTAATTAGCGATTTTTGCACTGAAAACACACTAATTACCGACTATTGGCCCAAAAACTCGCTTATAGGCGACTTTCGCTTGGCGAGACAAAAAGTTGAGAAAAGTTTTTAAAAGAAGGCTGCTAATTAGGGTGCAATTTTCAGACTTTTGTTTGATGAGTATTCAAAAAGGGAAAGCAAAAAGTCGCTAATTATTTTGTTTTCAACTTTTAGCCCCATCAAGCCAAAAGTCGCTTTGAAATATAACAATCCTGTGACAATAACTGTGATAGTAATATAGACGTACAGCATGAACTTTAATTCTTAATAACGATAATGATAATTACCTTGTTCATTGCTCTTTTGGACGATTACTAACCCTGATCTTGTATAGCTTTAGTGTGTCTTGCTCAGTTGCCCTAATGACCCTAGTTTGCCTGTCCGGTACAAACACCGCTAGGGTTAAATGCCCCATCACATATTAATGCATGTTACTCGTGTCTGCCTCCCATGTAAGCCTAAGCATACTGCTAAAGTTCTCCTCATCACGTGCACCATCTTTGTAGGATTTATATAGGCCTACATATTTCCCGCGTCTGCTTGCCTTCGTATGCACTTTGGCCGAGTTAGTTCAATGTAAATGTACATGCACATTATAGGCACCATATACACTGCTGGTGTTTGCCTATCAATGTACGCATACCGCACGTGTTCAACCCCACCCTACTTTTTACTCGCCAGTACTTGCTACTAAGATACATATCTCCGGTCTCCCATGTTTGCTTACTTGTCGTGCTTACCTCCGTAGTATTTAGCATGCATACTGCCCGGCTTTAATTCGTGTACGTTTCTATGCCTACTCGCGACTGAATACCTGTATATGCATACTGCTAGTGAGTGCCTCTCTGGTCAGGCACGGTGCTCGTGTGTAGCCTATATTTATATCATACGTTTATATCACTAAGTATGCATACCGCTCATGTGAACTACTCTAGATTCATATCACATGGAGCGCTTCTGTGTACACCACAAACAATTTCCCAAATTTGCTAACCATACCCCTCTTCATCCCTGTCACACGACTTCGATCTTCATATAGGTACCAGATCCCTCGCGTTTATCAATTTATGTGTATGTAGATAATGCAGGCCCTTGGAGCTTGCAAACAACTCATCCACTTGTACTCACGACCATGTATATACTTTCACTTTTTTCTTTACTTTCTTCACTTTATACATACATACTTATACATTCCTTTTAGTTTTCACTTTTTTGTTGTTATTGCGCCACATACTTGTAATTTTCATAGACAACAATCCTAGAGCAAACCTATGGGTATTTCTCTCGACTTGTACAGATCACGTATCGGCACATTCTATGATAAGTCTACTTATCCTCAATTTTACTTAGGTTTCCAATCCTTTCTACATTTTTTTATATACTTGTGTTGGGAATGGAAAATCTACCATCTTTTCATGGTAATGATAACTACCTGGAGTATATGCTGGTTTATTTTTATTCCATTTGTAGTTATGGATTTACCTATGTATACTTTTCCCTTGTCCACACTTTCTAGCATATCCTGTCTTTTTTATACTACGTCATATGTATGATGCATGTCACCAAAACAACCGTGTTTCAACAGACAATCATGTCCCGCTAGTTTTGTGTTTGATCATTATCCAGTTGTTGCTATTGATGTCAGGTGACATTTGAAACTAACCCCGGTCCCGTAGAAGATTCTACTAATCACTCTTTTGACTTAGCATCGAACCTCTCTATTGTTCATTTAAATGTCCAAAAGTATAAGGACCAAGATTGATGTAATTGAAACAGAATTTTTTAGCAACGACATACTCACCTTCTCTGAGACTTGGCTCAGCCCGCTGACTTCCGACAATGATATTTCTATTGAATCCTTTAAAACACCTTTTCGTAATGATAGACAAGGTCGTATCGGGGGCGGTGTTGCAGTGTATGTTAAGAATTATATAAACGCCACTAGACGAACTGACCTCGAAATACTCGATGTAGAGTGCATCTGGCTCGAAATAAAACTTTCTTCATGTCGATTTCTATTAGGAACGTTCTATAGACCACCCAATTCTGATACAATCTTATGGGATAAAATACATTTCTCCGTAGAGCTAGCTCTTTCTCTAAATTACGACTACGTATTCGTTACAGGGGATCTGAATGAGAATTGTCTCAGTTCTGCTGCCAAAAATATTCCCTACTTAGAAAATACCTACAACCTTCACCAAGTCATCAAACATGCAACCCATTTCTTTGACCACTCTTCAATACTAATTGACATTTTTCTCACTTCTGACGTAAATGTTATAAAAAATGCTGTTGTAAATGACCCTTGTTTCGAGAATCTAAACAGATACCATTGTCCTATAACAATTCATCTTGATACTAAAAAACCTGTTTGTTCCTGTTTTAAACGAAGAATATGGATGTATGATAAAGGTGACTATGATTCCTTAAGGAATAATTTAGCACTCGTTGATTTAATAACCTATATGACGAAAATGACATAGACAGTTCTGTTAAACGTTTCACAGACGTCCTTATTGACAAAGCGTCAGAATGTATTCCCAATAAAATTGTCACTATTAGAAATGATCCGCCATGGATGAACAATAAAATAAGAAAACTAATCCGAAAACGTTCACGAATACACACAAGAGCTAAAAGACTAGATACTAGCGAGGCGTGGCTGTCATTTAGACAAATTCGTAACCAATGTGTTTCTCTCGTTGGCGCATGTAGGAAGCAGTACACTGATGAAATTGTTGACAAAATAAATTCAAATTCTGTAAGCTCCCCACGTTCGTGGTGGAAATGTATTAAATCCTTTTCTGGTTTTGCAGTCAAGAGCTCAGACATCCCTACTCTGGTAGAAAATGATGTACTTTATGATGACGACTTGAGCAAAGCAAAACTTTTTAACAGATATTTCGTTTCCCAGTCGACTTTAGACGACTCTGACGTTCATGTACCTCTAATTCAACAAAATAACAATATTCGTATACTAGACAACGTGCGTGTTACTGTCACTGATGTTCGAGATGCATTATCAATGATAAATATTAATAAGTCGGTAGGCCCAGATCTTATTCACCCGCGAATTCTAAAGGAATCAAGTACCGTTATATGTGTCCCTCTGTGTGACTTATTCAACCTTTGTCTTGAAAAAGCTTCTTTTCCTCAAACCTGGAAATATGCTAATGTTACTCCAATTTACAAGAAAGGCAATGCCTCAGAAGTCTCGAATTATAGACCGATTTCTCTACTTAGTATTTTAAGCAAAGTCTTCGAACGCTGTATACTTAAGTACGTACACAACCACTTAATTTCTAATAAAATAATTACTCCATTCCAGTCTGGTTTTACACAAGGCGATTCAACTGTCAACCAATTAGTTAGTATCGTAAATGATATCTTCAAAGGCTTAGACGACGGTAAAGAAATTCGTGTCGTGTTCCTGGACATAAGCAAAGCCTTTGATAAAGTATGGCACCGTGGTCTTATTGCTAAACTCAATGGTATTGGTATTAAGGGCAACTTCAATTTATTCATAACCGACTACTTAACAAATAGAAAACAACGAGTAGTTCTCAAAGGGACTTCTTCCCCTCTATTACCAGTGACCTTCGGTGTTCCTCAAGGATCAATCCTTGGCCCCATACTATTTTTGATATTTATTAATGATATTGTCACTGATATATCATGCCCAATCAGACTCTTCGCGGACGATACTACTATACATATCTTAGTTGGAAATCCGGCCGATGCTGCTCGTATTCTCGAAAATAATATAGATAAGATTACTAATTGGGCTGAGAAATGGCTTGTTACATTTAATCCTAAAAAAACCGAATCACTTATTATATCTCGTAAAATGAATAAACCAGCACATCCTAATAAATATTTGACATTTAGATATATCGACGACGTTTTGTCAATTAATAATGACAATTTTCATACATATGTCAATGCGATATATCCCAGCGAACTAGAAATTAAAGATACAACAGAATCAAGTACACACGCTTCATACTTAGACATTTTACTTAATATAAACACAGACGGGAAATTAGCAACTAAGCTATACGATAAACGCGACGATTTCGGCTTTCCCATCGTAAATTTTCCACATTTAAGTAGTAATATCCCTCAGTCACCTGCATATGGAGTTTATATTTCACAAATGATCCGATATGCCAGGGCGTGCACAACATATGAAGATTTCATATACAGAGGTAAACTACTCACTGACAAATTATTGACACAGGGATATCGAAAACCGCGTTTAATGTCAACGTTCCGCAAATTTTATGGTCGGTATAATAATCTTGTTTGCGACTACTCTGTTTCACTAAGTGAAATGTTGAGTTGCCTTTTCGTTGGCGGTTGTTGAGACGTCTGTACCAATTGTGACGAGGATACACTCCTCACGTGTTTCATTGGACTTGACTGTGGACTCACGGCGGGTGTGACCGGTCGACAGGGGATGCTTACTCCTCCATGGCACCTGATCCCACCTCTTGGTTTCCAGAGGTCCGTGTTTGTCCATTTTTACCGGATTTGTATCTATGTCCTGGACATCCTATTGATTTATACTTTGGTATCTGAGATTTTTATATCCTTATGTCTAATACTCCAGTTGTTGAAGTTGAACATCATAAACATTTAGGTGTAACTCTTAGTAATGATGGTCTTTGGAACCAGCATATTTGTGATATTATTAAGAAAGCCAGCAATCGACTGAATATCCTGCGTAAGCTCAAATTTACTCTAGATCGCTCCTCTCTAGAAAAACTTTATTTTTCATTCATTCGTCCTGTACTTGAATTTGCTGATGTTGTCTGGTGTAATATTCCTCAAAAACTTGTTCACGACCTTGAGGCAATGAATTTAGAAGCAGCTAGGATTGTAACAGGTGCCACAAAATTAGTTAGTATAGAAAGGCTTTATATAGAGACAGGGTGGGATACACTTGAAAATCGTCGGAAACTACACAGACTTTTACTTTTCCGGAAAATGTTACTCAACGATGCACCTGATTACTTAGTATCACTTATTCCGCTACCTATTCCAAACGAAAGACCAACACGGTATAACAATATCAGAAGTATAAGATGTAGATCAAACCACTATTTTAATTCCTTCTTACCCCTAGTCATAAGAGAATGGAATGAATTATCTTCATCTGTTAGAAACTATCCTTTAAATGCGTTTAAAGAACACTTTAAAAAACATAATAAACCACCTTCCCACTTTTATGCAGGAACACGACAAGGACAGATACTACATGCTAGGATAAGACTTAACTGTAGTTCCCTAAACGAACATCTTTTTAGTAAAAACATTGTTGACTCCCCGCTTTGTCTCTGTGGCGAGGTGGAGTCAGCGGAACATTTCCTTCTTAAATGTAGAAATCATACCATCTGCAGACAACGCACCATTGCAACATTGCCCCATCAAGTAAATGTTAAATTACTTTTGCACGGCAACCCCTCTCTTTCTCGAGAAGATAACTTGCACATTTTCTCGACGGTTCAAAAATTCTTACTAGAAAGTAAACATTTCTCTTAATAATCTCCTTCTATAGCGTCCTAAATCACTATTGGTAAGACAACTAAGTAAGTAAATGATAACAAGACATAACTACTAAATAAAGGAAAATAGTACATATATGTAAATTGCTGAGTCACTTCTTATTCCTTTTGTTGTGCCGATACTGTGATCACTATCGTTAACTTGCAATGCACTTAGGTTTACGGTACGAGGAAAGCTTCTGATATTACATGTATGTATATGATTCATATATTCAAATATAGGCGTTTTTTTATGTGCTGTTCAATTGTACTTATGATGTCTACTTTTCAGGGAGAAGAATTAATATAAGCTTTAAGCTTGTTTTCTTATCCCTGCATAGATTTGTAAATGTATTCTTGCCTATGTGTTTTCTGTAATAAATACAGTTTAAACCAAATATAACAATGGAAAAAATAAGATTATATACGTTTGTAATTATACACTTAATTGAAATTACTTTTAGATAAAATGTTTGAATGTCACAAAATATAATTTTCAGTCTAAAATGTAAATTTAGCAGGGTGATACATTTCTACACTGCAAACTTTTAAATCATAAATAATTTTAGTCTGCAATAATAAAAAATCGTGGCGATAATTGAAATTATTAACTTTGTATTTTAGAAATTATATTTGTTTAATTGATCAAGATTTAACTTATGATAAGGGAATTAATTGCTACTGTTCACTTCTTGACTGGCACTTAGTGCAGGTTGTGGGAAAGTTTATTTGAATGAAGTTTGTGTTTGTCTGATTTTAACCTAATTTGTATACGATGCTGTCCGGTGGAGTTGCGCACTTAAGCATTTATCGGTCGATTTACATACGGTTAAAACCACAATCACAATAACAAGAGAGAATTTTTGACTGTTCGGTATTAGGCATCAGATGTTTGCCGTAGATCGGCCATCTTGTTCAGCGGAAGTTTTCTCTACTGTTCAGTGTTTCTTTTCTTTTGATTTACGATCAAAGTAACCGTACAATTTTTTTTTCAACAAAATATGATACATGATATATTAGTTACTAATATCAGCGATATATAAAGCTAAACATTAATTCACAGTAATTTCATTGATTCCATTGAAAATGCTTGACAACAAAAAATACTCTGTGATTTCCCCATCTATGGTATTTAAGTAATACACGTAAAATATATATTTTTTTTCTTAAAAAAATCAAACAAACACAGATTCATCTATATAAAAGGTTTATAACAAAATTCACAAATGAGATCCATATTGAATTAAAAAAAACTATCTGAGATATTGTAATTTTTATATTTATAAAATATTTTAATTTTTATATTTATACAAGAAATAAATTTTAAATAATTCTTTATAACAAATTGTAAGAAATAGACACTTAGTAAAAAAAAAACCTTTGAACACTGGTCACGCGCAGTCTGGTTAACAACTGGAAATTTTTGTCGCGCACTGTCTCCGCCATCAATTTTTTCAAATGTTGGCAAGTATGAAAAATCACAACCTTTACTGGGGAAATGCTTTTAAGTACATACTAGTTTTCTTTTCTTCGAATGAATTTTCTGAAAATCACAGGATATTTTTCTGGTGCAAAAAAGAAGACATCTTCCGAGAAAGCGAAGTTTCGTCATCTAAACTTGAGCTGCGCAATTCCACCGGACGCATAACTCCACCGGACCCGACTTTGTCTCCTGAACCTTAATCTAACAATTAATACTTTGGTATCTGTAATTTTCATATTGGTATCTGTAATTTTTAAATATTGTGCATAAACTGTGTATTGTATTTACAGTTCAGAATTGTAAATAGAAATATTGTGCATTATGTCGTGGTTTTCACTGCCATGCGAAGAATGAAAGTGTCGATAAATTGCCCCCCTCCGTTAAAATCATAACAGATATTTTGAAAACCCCCTTTAAGTCGAAACATGCCAATAAACATGTTTAGAAAAAAATTCATAGAAGGTAATAAATTGCGATAAATTGGCCCCCCTGTAAAAATAATATTTTCAGGGGGGGGGGTAATATATTGCAAGGGGGTCATGAAAGATATCATGATATCACACAATAAAGTGACCCCGGGGTCATTCTATCGAAATAAGATTGGGTCATTTTATCGCGGGGGTAAAAATATCGTATGACATCCGGCGAACCTCCCTTTCTAAAAAAAATTCTAGATCCATTACTGCATTAGAAGGAACATATATATGTTTAATAATTATCTGCTAATTATGCTATATACATTTATACCGTCATATGTAATTTTGTCATAGTGGCTAACAAAAAAGACATCCAGTATCAAAACTTTGATTTTTGCCCTAACCCCCTAAAATGATTGCTGCCTTATTCTCATATGAGCACATGACCCTATAAACCAGGAATACATTTCTTGTATTAAATATTAATAATATTAATATCTAATAATTAATATATTAATATTAATATTATTAATATTTTATTTTCCCCTCCTGCTTTAGCACATTCTTCATTTTTCTGGTACATATTTTCCATATGTATTTTGAAATCATAATCTGTTTGAGGAAAAAAAAACAGCTGAAACAGTCAATTTTTGACTCTAAAAAATTCAAGATTTCATTTTCAAATGATAAGAAAGAAAACAAATTTCAGGGGTTGGGCATGACCTTTTTTAATATCACTAAATATGCCTTTCCATTAGGAGCAAAACTATACATTGTATATGGTTAAGAGATGGGATATGAATTGTATTTATTAGTCACAAACAAAAATATTGATTTGTGGTGGTTGGGGAAGTATGGGTTTAATCCAAGGACTCCATAAACACTACAGAATGTGTCTCTCCCTAAGGATCAAGAATATATATGATTATTGGTTGGGGATGTGAATTGTTTTCAAGTTATTAGTAAAAATATACTAACTGTATATATTTCAGGGTGTGAGGAAAGACCTGCATATATACCAGTGAATCTGTCTCGTCAGCATAATTAAAATTATACAGTGTATATTGTTTATGGATAAGGATGAGAATAGGTTTTATGTTAAAGGTAAAATACATATTTCAGGGGGGTGGGGCAAAACCCCAATATACACAATTGAATTTTTCTTCCTGTAATAAACAAGAACATATATGGATTAGGAGTGGGGATGAAATAGGTTTTCAAGTACTACATCAAAATATAAATTTTAAGTGGGTGGGGCAAGATCCCAAGGACCTCTATATACACAACTGAATTTATCTTTCCATGTATAGTTTGTTCAGGGGTGGGAATGAGAATGGTTTTCAAGTCATTCATAAAAATATAAATCTATGGGGATGGGGGCAAGACCTCAAGGAACCCCATATACACTTTCCATGATGAAAATATATATATACAGATGTATATGAATAATGAATTTTCTGGTGCCTCCATATTATTGAAGTATTAAGACATCTATTCTAAGTTATTTAAGTCCCTTATATCTTCCAAATAGTCATGAAGAACAAGGACTAATAACCCTGTTTATTAATTAATGTCATGACCATAAGAACAATCGGGACAGGTAACAATAACCAATTACTGTGGACAGGTATTAATTACATTACTGTCATTAGGTTACCTAATACAGTACATCTAAAGCTAAAACATCCACACCTATATCGGACCATGTGCCTACAATAATTACCACATAATTAATGTGTATTAATTTATGGACAATCTTCAATGATACCTAGCTGAGAAATATATGACACATGTATTTAAATCTGTGGACAATACAAAAACAATGTATTTCTACATACTACTTTATACAAAGATAATGATTACTTCTTGTACATCTAAATTGACTAAACATCCACAGTAAACACATTTATAATCACTATCTTTCATAGTGTTTTTCTGTCCTCATATTACAGTTATCACCTGTTGTTTATTAACATAATTACAATATGTTATTTATTAATTTTATGCAAATATCTAAATATTCAAATCTTCAATGAAATTTTAGCTTGACTTTAAAACTTTAGCAATCAAACTGAGAAATATTCCATGATCACATGTATTTATTTTCTTTCCAAATCTGTGATGATTTCAGAATTTAGTACAAAAATCTTTAATGTTTAAATTTTAAACATTTACATAACACTACTTTAATTTTGAGTCTCCAAGCTGTGAGTACATGATATCTTCTTGTAACATTCATTTTCAAAGTCGTCTATTGAATTTATATAAAATGTCAGCAATGACAGTAAACACATTATATATATATATTATTGTATGTAATTACTGTTGTTTTTCTTTCTAAAAGCAGTTTAATGATTTTTCTTTATCAATTGATCTCATTTTTTTAGTGAAAACGTATTCAGTCAGTTTAAAGTTGCTAGTTTTATCTTTAAATTTATGAAAAAGGTACTTTACAATATGAAGATAAAACCCTTCAAATAAATCTGATTTGGGTTGTATGCTTCTTTAAATATTTTCGTAATAAATGTTCAAATCTAAAAAATAATAATAAATAAATCACAGCCTTGGACCGCTTTTAATATTATCATACTGATCCAAATATTTAGCAAGGTCAAACTGAGCATTATTCTTTCTTCCTATGTGAAGTCATAGTTATTTATTTTTTGCATTCCAAATCCAAAATAGGATGTTATTAACAGTTAGAAATATAAACATCAGGAAAAAGTTTAGTGGTAATATTTTAAATTTCGGTCTTTAAGCTTAACAAATAATGTAGATATTTAGGCCCTACACTAAATTGTCGTCGGTCGTAAAAATATATTTCTTATATAACACAATGACCATAATATATATTTTTGACAGTCTCCCAAGATATAGTTGTGAGTGTTTGACATGATATGACAGGACCACCATTTTATTTACATTTGTATTAAAACTTCATGATAATAAAATTTTATAAAAACTTAATTTTGTCTTTTATATCTATTCCTTATAAATTTCAAAGTCGTCTAGAAAATTAAAATAAACACAAAACGAATCAACTGATTATATCTATATATATTATATATATATTTTTATATAAATAAATTTTTCTGATATTAATATATTGGTTCAGTATGGAATTCGGAAAACCAGTTGCATTTTGATATCTATATATAAAGCTATCCAAATATATATAATATGTATATAGAGTATATATATATAATATAGAAGATATTATATCCATAGTATTATAGGTTTATAACACACCAAGTTATATATCACTGTTCCATGGGTGTGTATGTTGTAAAGATGAGAGTTCCATGCCCTGACTTTGCACTCAATGGACCCCGATGTATCGTACCTAAACATTTCTCTCAAGTTTAGGTGGATTTAATCGTATGTCTTTACTGGGAGAATTCTCCTATGTCTTACCTGAAGGGGTTCAATCGGAATCTAGCGGTCTCAACGCAAAACAGTTGTGGGTATTGTAATGATATAATAATAAATTTGAAATCGCGTTAAGAAAATTTTCTATATAAAAGCATGAACATTCTGAATGGTATTGTAATGACATAATAATAAATTTGAAATCGCGTTAAGAAAATTTTCTATATATAAAAGCATGAACAAAAATTCTGAGGCTGGTATGAGAAATGTTATTTAATACAGGTAAAGTGGGGTTATAGGAAAACATGTAAGACAAGTCGTTTGGGAAATTATGTGAAAAGAAATTCGATACAGGTGCGTCTCAGACCACTGTCAGTATGATACTATAGAGCAAGAATGAGAGAGCAGATCGAGAGATACCGCCAGACGGAAGTTACGACAGACGTTCCCATTTCTATCATATCTTATGAATATTGAAGAACTGTGCGTGGAGTAGCTTCTACTAATGGGAGATGCAAGGGGCGCAAGTTCTCCGTCGTATCAAGTTTGGTGTGTTGCCCGTCGTTGATCTCGATATAAAAAAAAATAACAATACAGATCAAAGGAAAAATAAGACTTTCCAAGGTGCGTTTGCTAATTCCCAGGTTGAGGTGTCAATGACAAAAAGTCGAAGGCAACGTCGCGGTTGTATCAGTCTCATCTCGATTTCGGATAACAACCACGAGTGATGAAAATCAAAAAGTGTTTTCAACACTTTGAGAATGAGTTCAGCATAAGACTTACCAAAAGATTCTTATAAAAAAGACGTTCGCAATTGTACATATACATCGAGCAAATCCATCAGAGCCTTGTTAGAACATTTCAAGGACGATTTGGTCTTCTCTAAGATTACCAATTCATTGAATTGAGCCAAAGGGTCCCAAACTAAAGGTTTATCCAACTTCAAGTGGAACAAGCGATTTCAAGCGAGACATCTTAAAATGCCCTTTTGGCTGGTTCACAGGTTATAACGCAACTATGCATCTTAGAAAATAGTCTCGGCACACACCAACCAGAGACTTGATCTTGAGTCTACTTTAGACAAGCAAATTGTAAAGAAATCGAAAGACGTGTTTAAACGCATGATATCTGAAGGAGTGTGATAGATTCGCTTGAAACAAAACCGTTCAGGCGGGTTCGGGACTCGTGGGTCATCGATGACGCGCAAATGATTTATTTGAATTTTACCCAAGTTAAAACAATGAGCCACCAGTTTCAGATCTTAGGGGTATCCCACTATTGACTTAAGTTATGCCCCAGCAGATTGCGGATAAGAAGGCTGGCTGTTATAAACGTTCAAAACGAGGATCTTATAGAGATGTTTTATGTATAGCGTATTGGAGTAGTGTTTTGTATCTACGATACAGCTATTAACCAAACATAAAAATTCATCAAAGACCTAAAAAAGTGGGGTAGTACGACGTTTTATCGATTATCCGACTCCTGTTAAAAGCAGATCCCCAAATAAATTCCAAATTCTGAACTGATCGCCAACGGACTCTCCATCAACGTTCTCGAAAAAGAAAATGGACGGAGGAATAGAGGTTTCTTTCCTTATTACATATCGGAAGACCATTATTCTTAGATTTCACAAAAACACGTACAGCAGGACAACTGGTAAGTTATCACATGTTAGTTGCTTAAGAAGTTCAGAAGCTTCTCGTGTGAAAATGTGCAAGTGGCACTACTCAGAGCAACTGGATCAAATGGGAACACATCCAGAATGAGTTGGTTTCCTCCCAATCAAATCATAATGGAGAAACATATCCGTGTCTTCGTTGTTCTCGCGAGTTTAATCCACGATTATTTGCTAGAAAATGTACTATCGAGTACTACTCCATTACAGACGATGGATGGTTTATAAAAAGCATGCAGCCGATTGTCAGCGGGATGACAGTTACCAACAATCGGATGCCATGAAAACCCATCATGCCCGAGATGAGGGTAAACAAATGAAAATTTAGTGTCAAATTCTAAAGTTTAAGAAATTTGAATTAAACTTTCCTACGGCCACAGAAAAGAAATTACAAACAACCTTCCACGTGTGGAGATTTGATCCACCTAAAAGTACATGCCATTCGATTACGCGTGCCACTTGATCAATTTGAGTATGCATCATTTCTCACCTATGAACGAAGAGAATCTGCAGGTGAGATAAAACGATAAAGAAACGTCGCGTCATTACTTTAGAGGGCCATCGGGATACTGTTACGTCAACTTGTTTGTGAGAACGGAGAAGGGCATCGTTATAAGATCGAAGAAGATATAGTTTAAATCCTCAACTCATATCGAGGGTTTAGGTTAGAATGCCGTTGAAACATCTTTTAGATAGTATTAACGATAAACGAGAAATTTTACGCGAAAAAAGATTAAGGGTCATAAGAAAATGGAACAGCTCTGTATGACCGAAGCGAGGATAAGAAAAAAAACCGATTTGACCATTGAGTCTGTAGCAACGATGTTTATTCCCATGATGTGGAAGAAAATGCGGAAACTTAACCAAATTTAGAAAAGAATAACCTGAGGGGAATGTCCGTAAGTGGATTTTCTTTATGGGCTCGGAGAAAGAAGACTTTTAAAGGAACGGAGCATCGTTTTAGATTGAATGGAGGATGATCGCTATTAACGAGGAAATTTATAATCATAAAATTTTGAGCTCGTCCCTGACGAGATCATGGATTTTTTTTATTTTAGAGACTTCAGGGATGGGAATTCGGAAATTCGGTTATCTCCTCAAAGTCAGAGATCACTGTCATGTAAGACACGTCTGGCATGTTGTCGAGTTTAAGTTAGCGGTCACTGGTCACCAATAAACTGTGTATATTTTCCTTTTATTTTGTATATTAAGAAGGGCGTGGATGTTAGTTTTAACTCTTCTTTAGCATCCGGAGTCGTCTTTTCACAATCTTCGCACGGTTTATCGATTTTCCGTTTCTAACTGATATTATCCGAGAGTGGAGGTGGACGAGTCTATCAACTGTATTCCGACGAAGTCAAGCAGACTGAAGTTCTATCAGTTTAGCCTCAACTCCGTCGGATCCTTGAGATTCATCGACAGTTTCCAATTCTTACTTATCGTGCGGTTAAGCTGGAGACGTTTTGCCAGTTAAAAATAGCTAGGTTTTGTAAGATTACCCCATCACGAAATCCATATTCGAGGGTCGTTACGTCTCGCTTTAGGAAACCGATTTGACGGAGTTAAAAATTTTATTTAGTATCATGACGAGAAGTGTTGTCTAGGAAATCAGGGTCTTTGTTATCCCTACGAATATTTACATTGAGGATTCCTTCGATAGGTTTTTAACCACCTTAACGAAACCGTGATCTTGCCGCCATCTTGAAAATATATAACACAACGGAAGTCACCGCTTTCTACAGTACGTTGTCGGTAAAAATCGATAGCCCACTCACTCAATCGCAATCTCTAAGCGGTGGAGTACGGGATTCACGCTTACCTCAAACCGTTTGTGGCGCGAACCGGATGTATATAAAAAGGGATATGACATAATAAAAATTCTGGGAAATCGTGTTGATTTTTCTTACCACGATCTTTGGTGTATATCTGAAATCGGAACTGTAAGAGCGACGGAGTTCTTGTTGGACGAATGAAGAAACGTGTTCGAAGAGTTTCGCAACATTTCCAACGGGGCGTTTAAGGTCGAACACTACGAGTCTGGATCCGAGTTAATAAAAAGTCACTATTACAAATCGGCGCCAAGACGGAGTACAACGAATTGGAAAGGGTCCCATGGGGACGCGGCGTTGCTTACCTCTCCAAAAACTTGAAGAAGATTAGAGTTGCTCACCGATTACGATGACATGCATTTTATTTATCGAAAAGAAGGCTGGGGATCAGAGGTTTTATGGGATCACGCACGTTTAAAAAAAAATCCGCAAAAAAGTTTATTCTAAAGCGAACAACAAGTATTTGGACGGAGAATAGATTTCTTTTCCGTTATACATCCCCTGATATCCCTCCAAAGGTTCACAATTCACTACTGTATCTAGATGCCTCCAGTCAATCGCATATCTCTATAGCGAATGCATGTGCATGAGTCATCCCTTAACCCTGTGCCCGAGAAACATTTCGAAATGGGTACATGCCTACGATTGATGGAGTGCGGTTAGAGGCAGATCGTTCTCCGAGGGAGAACGACGAGAAGGGATACATCCTCTATCGAAGTCCGAAACATTTAGATGTATCCGACGAGATTTGCACTCTGTATGAGGTGCACAAACAATTATCCCTTGCTTCCGGAGAAAGAAACTTTTTAAACGGAATCTGAAGGTTCGATAAAAATTGAGTCTCGACGAGATCTCTGGATTAGGACGATCTGTCCGCGTAACAGAACGCGCTGATGGAAAAAGTACGAAGGATGCGTCCCTTTACACAATCTTCGAGGTTACACGGGTCCTAAAAGCTTTCACTCTAGTGCCCAATTCATGCGAGATAAAAAGGAATACGCCATATTCGTGCACTACAAGGGGGGTACGTTATAAACTCTATTTTAACGAAACCGTGGAGCTGGGAATGAAATCTCTCAAGTACGATCCAAAGTGCACAGGAACGATTACAATTTGACGAAGAGCCGTTAAAAACACTACGGCTCGCGCCCGGGTTGGGGCAGGGGACGTCGATAAAAACTCACTCGATTACGAAAGGGGATCAATGCGCAAAAAACGATATTCGAAACCTCCTCCAGGACTTCTTCCAACGCTCATGAACAACCCCTTACGTGTTCGGGAAGACCATGGAGAACAATGACACGGGTGCAACAGAAACCGAGTTGAAGATCGTCGCGGTATCAGCGAATAAGATGCGTGACACGATAGAAAGATCCCCGTGCAAAGACGTTTAAACTCCTATCTGGGGTGGGATGGAAAGTGACTGCTTCGCCCTCCTACGATCAATGGGTTTCGTTTACTTCAAGACTAAAATTTAACGTCAGCGTTATAAAAACGGTCTTCTTCGCACTTCAAACCGACGAGCGTTTCCACGACGAGCGTTACGTTGGACAAGCCCATCTACTGCGGCATGACGATCTTGGATCTGTCAAAGAGACACATGTATGGTTGGTATTATAATCACCTGAAGGCGAAGTATGGAGACGAGTGTAATCTATTGTACACCGATACCGATTCTCTGTTGGTCGAGATTCGGACGGACGACGTCTTTCGGGACATGCTGGAAGACGAAGACGAATACGACTTTTCTAATTACGAGGTCTTCCACGGAGACGATAAAAACAAAAACAAGAAGGTGATCGGTAAGTTTAAAGACGAATGCGGAGGAAAACTCATCAGAGAATACGTTGGCTTGAGACCCAAGATGTACGCCACGTTGATGGATGACGATAGCGTGACCAAACGAGCGAAGGGCGTGAGACGATGCGTCTTGAAAAACGAGATAGGCTTTCGCGATTACAAGGAGGCTCTCTTTCACGACGTTAGGATGTCGCACGAGATGCACAGTCTCAGGTCGTTCAATCAAATCATCTACGGGATCACACAAGAAAAGACGACGTTAGATCCCCTGGACACCAAAGTCTGCATTCGGGAGGATCGCATTCACACGTATGCCATTACATAAACAATTTATTATCCCACAAGGATAATAAATTAATCTACCACCAGCAACTCTTCTCGAACGAAACTTCTCTGAGGAGCGGGTTCTTTTAGGTAATAGACGTCTATATCCTGCATTCTGAACTGTCGATCGATCTCGTGTTTGTCCACTCTCCAGATGGGATCGGTCGCCCTGTGTTCTCCACCTTCCAACTCGCCCGGCAGATAGAGGTATCTGACTTTGTTAAACGGACCCACCGGCGATCGAACTTTGGTGGAAGGCTTTATCGCTTCGGGTGGTTCGGTCTCGTCGTTGATCGCTTTCACGACGTCGGGCAACCGTTTCACCCATTCTCTGTTTCTGTCCTCGGATCTCATCTCTCGATCGTATTGATAGCTGAACAGGCCGTTCTCCCAACGTTTCTATTGAATCATTCGACGATGGCTTGGTCGCGGATGAACGTCGACCCGCCCCCTTCTTATTCTCGCGCCGTGTCTAGACATGAGTTTGGAGACGGCACCCATGAATTCGCGACCTGGATCGACTTGTAGTAATTTGGGAAACGTCAGACGTCGTTCGTAAATCTTTTCGAAAGCGTCGGCCACTTCTTTACTGTCTTTAGTCGTCAACGGTTCCGCCTCTTTGTATCGAGTGCCCACGTCGACCACCGTCAGTGCGTATTTATACGTTTTCCTACCCACCTTATCGTGATGTAAAAACAATAGATCTGCCTGGTGAATGTCGTTTTCTTCCACGTTTTGGAATCGGGGTCGCACGATCTTATTGGGGGCGGGCAGATAGATTTGCCACACGTCCTGTTTTTTTAAGGAAATCGCACGCCTCCCTTTCGTCGCCGTTAGCCGCCTTGGCCAATTTCTTGATGGCTGCCTTTCCTTTCCAATAGTGTTTGTAATAGATTTCTTCCATTTTACTTTAGGCGACATATTTTTTAACGCCGTAGAACACGAGTCCCGTTCCCACCAACACGAAGAGGATTTCTTTATCTTTTTGTTCTTCCGAGGGTTGATAGAAATCGCTCAATCTCGGTTCGGGAGGCATCTCCTCTTCACCCATCATCTGTGAGTAGAGAGACATGGCGGCGTCCACTTCTTTGTAGGTGTACAGCGCGTGTCCTTCTTTTTTCAGTCTCTCGTTTAAAAAATCTAATCGTTTCGTGCGTTCGTGATTCCATTCATCTCTGGCCCTGGTCAGTTTTTCCATCGCCTCGTCGTGTCTCTTTTGTTCGTCGTGGTTCGAAAATAAAAATCGCGATCCGGAAAACGCCAGAGCGTTGACCAATGCACCACCCACCATCATTGCGATCGTTGCCATTTTAATAGAGAGTTTATTTTATTTCATGATATCGGCAGGGGATGATTCCCTTCTTCACCAACATGTCCTTGGTGTACTCGGCGAGAGCAAATTCGACGATGATCATCCCGAAATCCTTCGGGTCTAGATCCATCTTGGGCGTCGGCATCTTTAAGAATTTCTTGGAAAGTTGCGCGTATCCGATGGCAATTCCCGTATTGACGGCGGCGTGATACGCGGTGTTGACCAAATTTTTTTCACTCATCTTTTTTTAATACGAGAGAAAATTATTTATTGCATTTGCAGGGGGTGTCATCGTCATCGTCATCGTTAACGTATATAACTCTTTCGTTAACCATTCCAGATATCGTTTGTATTAGCAAACCCATCGTCATTATTCCCATGGATATTAAAAATGCCATATCGATGGCGGTTCTAACCGAAATTTTTTCGCACATCCTTTTTTTTAATACGAGAGAAAATTATTAATAACATTTCATGAGGGTTGGGTTTTGGAGGTTGAATTACTTTGGGTGGTGGGGGTTCTGGAATGGGTTCTGATTTTTTTATGTAGACCAGAAATCCGACAACCGCGAGTCCACCCGCTAGCCATTTACAGCTATCGTTGGTAATGGCATTGTCATCCTTGTCCTTAGCATTGCTATCGTTGCTAGTAGCATTGCCATCCTTGCCAGTAGCATTCTTGCCCCATCTACGGGCAGCACCCTTCTTCCCCGCTTCCTGACGTTTTGGATTCTTCTTCTTCTCCCCTATTAATTCCTCTGGATTCATCGTGTTTTTCTATAACGTCAGATTTTTTAAATCTGACAATTTGTCGACTCGTCGTGGCGGCTATACTGAGAGGTGCTAAATACGCACCGTATTTGTAATATAAACTACAACACACTTCGCCTATAGCCGCGTCCAAGAAGGGGTCTTCGTTTAAATCCTCGATCAGTTTGGGTTCGTCCTTGATGTCGAAAAACTCTTTAAGTCCTTGCGAATACAGACTGATGAGAGAATTGGCTATCGATTTAGCCATGCGCATGTTGAGTCGAGCGTGTAACAGACGACTCAGGGATTAATTTTTCTTTGGCGTTCATCTTTTCCAATTCGGCAGGCGTCACGTCTTTTCCTAGAAAATGACGCGCGCGTCCGGAACCTAAGATGGTCGACAGTCTGTCTTTAGCGGATATATCTTTGTCGGGCACATCGTTCGCTAATAAGTCGTCCACATTCATTGTTTTTAATAGAGATACATTTTTTATAACGATTGTAAAAGTTTTCTCAGCCATCTTTCAGTTCTGTGATAACGTTGTAAGCGTAAAATATAGAATATCGCGAATAATACGAGTAAAATCCATAAAACGATAAACGATAACAACGCGAACACCACCATCTCAGTAAAACGTTTCATCTTTTATTTTTAAATATCTACGGTTAACGAGAAGTGGATTTGTTTACGAGGTTCAGGACTTGCTTGTCCAGGTCCTCCGTCTCCTGGGGAGGTGGGGTAGAATAGAGTTTGTCCTTCATCTCGCGATACTTGATCAGCTCGCGGGACACGGCGGTGAATTCTTCCTTCGTGATCTCCCCGTCCTCGAGCGCGCGACTCACCAGATCCGAGATCGAATTCAGTTTACTCCCAGCGAGTTTGATGATCTTGAGGTGCTTGTCCGATTTTCTCGACAGTAATCGTCGTATCCCCTTCAGGGCCAGCCCCATCGACCCTACGGTCAGGCCCACGATCTGGAGAGGCAGTCCCGCGATGGGAACGAGGAATCCGACTCCCCCGACGACGGCGCTTCCCAAGATGAGGGCTCCGTCGACGCCGTCGGCGGTGTTGACGATTCGCTTATACTTTTTGTGCATGCTCTTCCGCGTCTCGATCTCTCGCCGAAACGTCTGTTCGATCTCGCCGATGCGTTTGAGACGATAGTGTTGCGGATCGGGGTCTAACGTCGGGTATAATGTATTTTCTTTACTCATCTTTCCTTTTTTCTTAAATTATTTTTTTTATATATCGAGAACGATGACGCCGTTGACGGTCCCCGATTTCGACCCTTTATTCATGTTGAAATTGAGGACGTCGCCCGACTTCACCGGCAACGGAGGATTTAACGTGACAACCTCACCAGTTTTCGTTTGAAAGGTCTTGTATTCCACGTCGTTCACGATGAGCTTCACGTCCAGTTCCCCCAAGAGTCCGAGACGAAAGACATGACCGTCGAACAACATCGTCGTGCCCAGCGGTGGTCTGATTCTTCCGTTTTTATTCACGTCGAATTGGAACGTGTTCATGATGCGACGGTTTTTAGTCAACGCGGTGACCTCCTCTCTGATGTCTTCCAAGAGTTCTGCCGCTAGTTCTTCCCGGGGTTTCCGTCCTCGTCTTTTAGACGTATCGTTAATTCCGAGATGCGATCGCGTCTCAACTTTAAGAAAACGGGGTGTTCGATGTCTTTTTCGTACACCTCGGAAAATTTCACGTTGGGACACGGCATGGATCTGACGACGTCGTTCGACCTCCCGTCTTTGAACGTGTCTCCCTCGGCAAGTTCGTCCAGATGAACGTTGAGGAGTTCCACCGGTTGCAGGTTGATGCTCTTAGTCGGGTAGATGGTCCAGACGAGAGAGACGTTCTCGCCGATGCCGAGAATCTTACCGAGTTCCGACGGAATCGTCACCGCCATACCACCACCCTTACTGTCGATTCTCAATCTCATCGTGGTCTTGTCCAAGACTACTTTCTCGAAGTATCTCGCGAGAATTCGTCGTAGGTCATTGAACGTATACGACCCGGCGTGCACGACTTGGACTTTGGGTCTGTCTCTACCTTTGGCGTATCTTATCTCGACGTCTTTCTTTATGTTGTACAGACCGTTCCAAAAATGGACGAACTTTACGCCCACGCACCACTCGCCGTTCGCGTTGTCGATGTATCGAGAGAGTTTCACGGGTTTTACGATTTCCGTCACGAGATGAAACATGTTGTTTTTATATTAACTATTTTAAATCTTAAATAAAAATAATGAACGTGTACGAGTACAGAGAAAATCTGGACCTGTCGTCTTTCGACATCTACGTCAACGCGACTAAAAAGTTTCGCGCGTCGTTCGAAAACATCTTCGTCAAGTACAACAACCCGAACGTCTTCGAAGACGGTACCCCGAAGTACTACACCATGTTAGCGTGGTGGTACCAACATCCCATCGAGGGATTTTGGCAGAACCAGTTAAATTTCGGGGTGTGGTGCGCCACGACCGGATGCGGCGTGACATTGGACATGGGAAACGACAACCTGTCCAATTCGTTCTTTCGGTTTCACGTCTACTATCAGATCAGAAGGATCTTGAAGGAGATCGCCGTCCCCTTGCCCAGCGATGCGGATTTCAATCACTACACGAACAACACGGACGTATCGGCGTACCAGCGGATCTGTCGCGAATTCGGGGTGTCGGTTCACACGGACTGGAAGATCAGGGGAACGATCTTCGGAAAATATAACACGAAGTGGTCTACGTTCATCGCGAACCGGTCGGAGGGATTCACGCTTCCGGGTCTGGCCAGATTGGACGAGTCCATTCGCGTCTTCGCCTGGGCTGTCTTGGGCGCCCAAGGCCAGACGAGAGCCTCGATCGTGGACGCCGGCGCCACGTCGCTGGACGCTCAGAAACAGTTCTTGGTCAACGTCGAGGATGCGATCAACCGACCGCTCGATCTACCCGCCGACATCTCTCGCTACGAAGACTGCCTGAGGTACGCCAATTCCAAACTCGACTACGTGATCCATCCGGGGCTCTATATGCTACCCAGCAACATGGAGCTGAACATCGGTAAGAACATCGCTAATTATAATAACGAAATCTTGATCGCACCCGAAGCCACGACACCGGGAACGAACGTCGACCTCAACGCGAAAACGTTCGCACAGGACAAACCACCACCTCCACCTCCCATAGAAATCACATCACCTCCCATACAGATCACACCGCCGCAAGACGATCACGAAAGTCGAAAGACTGCCATTTTGGCTCTATTTTCTTTTCTTCTCTTCGTCGAGTTTCGTTAACAACCAACCGACGACGACCATGCCCAACACCCACAGATGTTCTCCCAACCACATTGCCGTCTTGCCGAGCGTCGACAAGATCCAGGAAACGATGGCACCCAAGATACCCGGTAACGCTTCGCCGAATTTGACGGCCAGTCTCGCTAGAAGTTTCCCGACCGCGTCTAACTGTTTCTTGAGCCATTTCTGCAGGTCTCAGTCTTTGTTGGGGACGGGTGGAGAAGGAGAGGGCGGTTTGATCGACGCAACGTCCGGGATCAGCAGTTCGACCAGAAAGGCGATCGTCATGCCGATGGCGGTCACGAGGCTGAAGATGGTGACGCCCTGTTTTCTGAACAGAGTGGCGATTCGTTCTCGCAACGGAGTATTCTTGTCCAACAATCCCGTGATCGTTTCCTTGATGGTGGTGAGTTGCGATTTTAGTTGCCCCTTGAGGATGTCGACGCTCTCGTTCGTGGCGTCCAATTCACCTCGCATCTTGGCGATTTCCCTCTCGATGCGTTCCCTGTCACCGGGATTGTTTTCGAGGTCTTCCTTCCACTGCGACAACATGCGTTCCAGCTCCACTCTCTTGGCCTCCTGAACGCGTAATGAACCGCGAATGGTTCTTAAACTTTTATCCAAACCCAACAGTTCTCTCATGGGTAGTAATTCCTCGTCGTCTTCTTTTATTATTTCCTCGCGGAATTGTTGCAAACTAACCAATACATTATCTACTCTGCCATCTGTTTTACTCGCGTTTCGTCAAAAACCTCCATGTCAATATTTTCTACAACCTCATTAACATCACGTATTACATTCCTTGCCTTTCGTATTTCGGGAAGCTGTTCGTATAGACCCAATTTTCTAACGAATTGCGTGCCCCCCTCCTTTCTCAACGTTGACGCCTTGAAAAATTATTGGTATCTTTGACATAATGTAATAAAATCCATTTTCTCTTCTCATTACTATAGGCAGATAAATTACCAGCATCATCGGATGTAAAATCTACGTTTTTATCGGGCTCACCCCCCCTTGCTTTTTTCCATAAGTCCACGAGACCCCCGGTTCTCAAACGTTCTCGTTGATCTCCTCGAGGACTGATGGGAGGTTCTGGTAAGACATCTCCACTGACCCAACTGGGATCTTTGCTATTATCGTTGAAGGACGTATCCACGGTATTATCATCGTCGTTGAACGATGTTTCTTGAACATCATCATTGTTGTCATCATCCTGATTAGGATTATCACGCATTTCAAAATCGTCATACATTTTTAAAACGAGTTAAATTTTTTTATTGCGCAATAAAAAAAGATGATGAATTACGGACACATTCTCGACCCCGATAGAAAATTGCGCACTCCCTACGGCGTGAAGGGTATTCGCCAAACGGTCACCGTTTCCCATAACCCCTCGAGTATCGAAGAAAACCAAACGTTGACGGTTCGTTTTCCCAATTTGAGCGACAACGACGTCATCGTTCCCAGAAGTGCGAGACTATGCTTCGATATGGAAGTCGCCGTAGAGGGTGGCGACCTCTCTAAAACGAGTGTTTATAATAATTTGGGACGTAACATCGTCAAAAAAATCGAGGTGAAGCTTTCGGGACACACCGTTCAAACCATCGACGATGCCGATAAATTTTTAGTCTATAACGATCTTTGGAAAATAGAACGACGTAACATGGTCCATCAGGGGATACAGAGCGACGATCTCAATAGACTAAGGGCAAAACCCATCAACTATGTAATGCCTCTCGATAGTAACGAATACTACGAAATTGGCGCGGCGTTCGGCAATCGATTTTGCATTCCCTTGGATTTCGAAATCTTGGAAACGAGCGAACCCTTTTATCAAGCTGGATTACAAGATAGATTGGAATACATGCTGACGTTTAACGATGCCAAGCGCGTCGTCTCGACGGACCCCGACGATGCCGATAAAACGGTGAGTTATAAGGCGACCAACATCGTTTTGGAATTCGAAAAAATTACCGACGCCAATCTCGCTCGCAGCGTCAGACAGAGGTACGCGGGAGACCACGCTTATTACTTCAACCAAATATTGCGATATCGCAAAACGACGATGAGTAAATCGGACACCGTCCTCAATTATCAAATCAACACCCCCGCACACTCTCTCTCGGGCATTCTGTTTCTCTTCAAAGATATTTCTAAAAACAATCCCGAAACGTTTTATAATCCGAGAATCACCAAAGTGGAAACGACCATCGAGGGACAGCCGAACCAACTCTTCTAGGCCGGAATGAGACCGCATCACCAGTTCGACGAAGTTAAAAAGTTTTTCTCAGCTTCCTTGAATCGCGAAACCGTCACGGAATCGGTCGCCAAGGAACTCATGTTAAGCGAAACCACTCTAGGAAAATATCTCAAAAACCATTTCGCGGTCTCTGGTTTAGATTTACGTTCGACACCCGAAAATCATCTTCCACGGCACGGGTCGTAAGCTTCAAAACATCAGCGAAGGCGTTTCCGTCCGAATCGAGAGAACTCCAGAAACCGATACCGATCCCTTGGACGTCTACATTTTCGTCGTCAAGGACGGACAGATCAACATGTCGAACGGTCGATTCAAGTGCGTTATATCTTAAAAAAATTAAAACCTTATTAAAAATGTACATTAAACAACCTCATTCCGCCATGATCGTGGGGGCCACCGGTTGCGGAAAGACGGAGTTTGTCCTCGATCTGTTGGAAAACGAATACAAAGATTTCTTCGAACACATCGTGATCCTGTGTCCGTCGATCGATTTCAACAAGGCCTACAGATCAAGAAAATGGATAGGCGAAGACGTAAAACATCCCAAAGACAAGCGGGTCGTGATCTTCAACCCCGTGTCGAAAACGGGGGAGGAGAAATTGCAGGAACTGTTACGTAAATTATACGACAAATACAAGGGGACGTCCACGTTGTACATCATCGACGACTGTTCGGCCACGAAGCAGATAAAAAAGAAAGCGGACGCCCTGTCCATGTTGGCGTTTTCTGGGAGACACGCCGACCAGTCCGTGTGGATATTGACGCAGAGATATAATAGCGCGTCTAAAGATTTTCGCACGCAGGTCAAGTGGGTCGCGCTCTTCTACACCAAGGACAAGTTTAGCTACAACGAATGCTTGGACGAGAACGACGAGAACGACGTCATCCCCGACGACGCGGAAAAACGACGTCTCAAGCACGAGCTGTCGCAGCGCAAGCATTCCAAACTGATCTTGCGGACGGAACAACCGACGGAGTAACATTTAATTTATATTTTTATAAATATAAATTAGTACTTGCGGGGTCTTCCACACGTCTTAGGAGGTCTTCTATACTTTATGTAATAATAATGACTTCGCTGTTTTCGCAAGAACAACACGCGGTGTGACGAGTAGAATCGGACATCCATAGTCCGCACGATTCACAAAATTTCAAGGGACGAAACTCGCGTTTTTTCATATACTTATGATGAATAAAACAAAAAATTGAATCTGGAACGATCTCGCGAGGACACGGAAAAACGCGAATCCTTTTCACGTGTATAGGCATCTGACACGACGTTATCTCCTTAGGCTCCATCCCAATGCTGTGGAACATTTGTTGAAGAGTCATTTTTTTATATATGAATTTTTGTTTATTGTATTTTCATTTGCTTATTCATCATCGTCGTCGTCGGAGTAGTTAATTGGCTTCTTTCTCTCGACCTTTTCCTTAACAATAACGAAGCCCGTGGATGTAACAATCGATTCATTGGTAGTCGATATAAAAACATGATCTATTGTTAAAACAACGACCACTTTACAAAATTGACCCACGTAATCTTATGGTTCAACCTTTCCTTCTGTTGGTTTTTTAAAATTGGTTATTATTTTTCCTTGATCTATTTTTAATTTTGTATAAACCCTATCACCTTTAAAGATCTCCAGATTATCACAATTAAGTGACTTCTTTCTACCGTTGTCTTTAATGATATTCTTATATTTCTCCACTTCTTTTCTAATACACAGTTCAATCTCTTGGATGACCTTCTCAAATTGCTCTTGTTTCTCCCTATATTTTTCGTCGTAATCCAAAACCAGTGACATGCTATAATTAGGCTTAAACATATCACTCACTCCGTATGAAAACAGAGTGGGCGTTTTTATTCTAAGAGGTTGAACAACCCCATCCGAATAATTGTAAAGTATATTGACAAAAGAGTTGCCATTCTTTCCTCTTTTAGGTTTCTGGGTCATCAGCTTTGCTACATCGAAGTCGTCAACATTAACTTTACATGCTTTGCTATTACTACCCATTTTTATATAGTCATATTATTTCTTATGTCATTTTCAATTTTATTATTAAGTCAATATAATACCCACGACTGTTGCTTCGCGCTCGATTGCCCCTCAGGTAAGACGGAGAATTCTCCCAGTACGATTAAATCCACTAAACGAGAGAAAATTTTAGTACGATTGGGGTTATTGAGTGCAAAGTGGGCTTGAACTCTCATTTTACAACACACAATATATGTATATATATATATATATATATATATATATATATATATATATATATATATATTATCAATATTATTGACAATAATTCCCTTCTAGATGCATAAAATGGCAGAAATTGAAGTATGAAATTACGATTTTTCTTGTTATTTCGGAAGGGCACACCCCTTCCCCCTTTCACTTATTTCGACACTACTGGTACACAAATTTATATATCAGAATGATAATCCATTCATAAAAAAGGTCGACCGTTGTATGCATTTTCTACCCTAGACAAATTTCCTGGTGTTGACAGGTTATATTAGAATATTCAGAATTTAGTATATTTTAAAATCTTTATATACTTTCTATGATGATATATATGTATCGTTTCACCCTAGCGTGAACTACACACGCAGGATGAGTTACAAATATAAACAAACACGTGTTCGACTGCCCCTTTCGGTTGCAGATTTCTATAACCTCCGACCGGATAACTCCATCAGAAAATAAAACGACAATTAAATTGACTTTAGACACTAGAACATTTATTACAAAATAAATAAGAACCAAAATACGAAGACAACACAAAATTGGAAGTGGTGACAAAAATAACAGGTCTAAAATTACCTGTCCGAAGGTCTAAGTCTAGGGACACTTGAACACGTGAAAAACTGGTCACATACCGGAATACGTTTTACTGGCAACACATTACTTAACCCAAGCTATTCACAGATATATCGTGCCCCGTGTCAGATCGACGACAAAAATTACCACTTTATAAAATTATAATATAAATTAACAAAAACATTAAAACATACACAAGATACGCGAAAACACACACGACTATAAAATAGTCAAGTGAATGATGGCAACAGACAGGAAGGATTAGAAATGATAAAAATAAAGTTCACCCCAAACGAGCATATCTATAAGACGAAGGAAGGGAAATAGCGTAACATTGTGACACACGTGTTTTATAATTGTAACACTTTCCGGAAGTACCCGAATAACTTAATGAGTCAATAATATTCATAGAAAAGTGACATCCGAAGACATAATGTAATCTAGCGGAACCTGTCGAAGCTTGCTATATTAAGACTGTTAAACGAGGTTAGTACTGTTGATGTTAGGTAATTAGAAAATAAATGAGAAAGAAATAAAATTATAATAAACTAAATGATAGATCAAAGAAAATTTCACAAGAATAGACAGGTTCGACACACACACACAAACACATATATATATATATATATATATATATATATATATATATATATATATATATATATATATATATGTGTGTGTGTGTGTGTGTGTGTGTGTGTGTGTGTGTGTATGTGTGTGTGTGTGTATTAGTAGAGGGGATTAGAATGGTTTTCAAGTATTTCAATTCATAACAATATAAACCTAAGTGGGCGGGGTACTCCAAACCCCTCCCCCTAAATAAAGAAACAAAAATATATATATAAAAATGGTTTGACCCTCCACAATCTGAATAAACATTATACTTGTGAATGAGTGTTGGACTCTGTCTGAACACACAAAAACGTCATGGAAGCTATTTAGAGATAACGTTTTTGGATTGTGTTCGGGCTCCATTCGGTATCAAATACATGGCTCCAACATTGACAGTTCGAGTCAAGTACTTCACGCTAAACCTGACCCTTTTCATTTCACCTGAAAGACTGTATCATAGTAACAATAAAAATCCTAAGAAAAACATTTTAAAGTAAAATAAAACATTTTAATTCTAAAATAATTCTTCATCAGGTCAATACACTAAAATCAGGTCATTACACCGTGCCGATTTTTAAAACATGTCTTTTTCGTTCAATCTTCTTTTTAAAATGTAATTTTAAATGGATATCATAGAAAATACCTTTATAATATATTTACAAGTAAAAAAAATCACAATTATATAAGATTTTTATTCTTAATTCCATAAAAATCAGTGATCAGATCAATCCAAACATTAAACTACCAGGTCATTACACCGACCCCAGCATTTTGTGTAAGTTGGTTTCCGACTACCGGGTACCAGATTACATTTTGAGTCGATACAAACGGGACCAAATTTTTTTTGCCGTTGATGTAAGCGACAGTTGGTAAGGAAGCTTTCAGTAAAAATGTTTTGAGAAATCCAGCATCATGTATTTATGTCTGAGTATACATTTGGAGACGAACGAAACCAAATGAGAGCCGTTTTACCATGTTTACTGTCAACTGTTTTTAACAAATGCATAAATGATAAAATGGTCCTTTACACTACACATTTAAGTACTTTGATAATGATAGGATGCAAAAATAAATAAAGAAAGAAAGAAAGAAATAGTAACTGATGATAGATTAATGGATCATAATAGGTAAGGTGACGCAAATTGTGATTTTGGGGTGATAAATGCATATCTATTTTTGATATTTTTAAACTATAAATATCGTTACGGTCATTTAAAACATCTGTCCCAGACGAAATGTAAATATAGAATAAAAAGTATAAAATAATACACCTCCGTGCCTTGTTTGGTTCGCAAATAATGGGTGCGTGAAAGTATAATGCAGCTTCCATTTCGGACCCAACTAAAATTTTTTAATTTCCGAGATGATTGGGTGTTTCGTTAGTCCCGTAGATGTTCGACAAAACACACCTTTGTATATCACACATAACGAAAAAAATGATTTTTTTTTCGAGTGATTTTCAACTGATAATATTGTAAAATACTATTTACATGTTTAAATACTGCATTTTAACATTTTTATCATTAAGTAAGAGTACTAGTACACTAAATTTAATTTATATTATGTTTCCGTACTGTATTTTAAGAGAGAGAGAGAGAGAGAGAGAGAGAGAGAGAGAGAGAGAGAGAGAGAGATTACGTCCTTATTTTTTTTTTACAACAGTGAATCATTTATTTAACAAAAAAAATAAATCAGAATAAGTAAATAAAGCTAATCATTAGTAATTAATAAGATAAGAGCAAATTTAATAAATTAAACATATGTCTCTAATAGATTAGACAAAGATTTTATGAATTCGGTTTGGTTCGACTGACATTGATTCGAGTTAAATTTAAAAAAATGTTTTTATCTTAAAAATGAAATTGACGAATTCCAAATTTGTTTTAATCGTAAACCAGGCATTATCGCCTAATCAGTGATATAAGATGATGTTCCACTTGAAGATGGTAAAAAAAAATCTCCGTTGCATTATTTAGTCATTTTTTGGGGCTTTAGGGGGACTTTTCATTATAAAAAAATTTCTTCGAGATTTTTTTTCAAGGAATGAATTTTATTTGGTCTGATAGAACGGAATCGGGTTCAGTTCGGCTGACATTGATACGAATTTAAACCAAAATAAGAGAAATTATATTTTAAAACAAATAAAAGTATACAATAAGATTTACTGGACTTTTATATTACCATTTAACTGTATAGAAAGAAAAAATGTCACAAAGTAAAAAATTATTTTTATTTTTATTAATTGTTAAATAATTACAATATTTAAATTTTGATTTAAGATTTAAAATTTATTTTTATCATTATAAGAAACAAATCTATATGATAATAATTTTAGTTAATTATAATTTAATTTTCATGTAATACGGAGAATGATTTTTATGTCTATCTTTTTTTTATAAATAAATAAATAAATTTAAAAACATTAAACATTAATTTAATCCACGTTTTTAACCTTTTCTGATCGGGTTCGGTGTTGGTTTTTGCATTATCCTGTTTTGAGACAAAGATGGCCGATTTTCCGATGAACTGTGATGCATTTTGGCTGCAAACTTCATTTGTACCACAGAAATTATTTATGTTTTGATACATTCTGGTATAGATAAGCCATTTGAATATATTTTGTACCGTTATTAATGTATTCTTAGACATATAAGGAAGAAAAGTCTACTGTTCGGTACTGTTCGGTATATTTCTACTGTTCGGTATTTAGTACCTCCGAACGATACTGGGAAAAAACATGCTGGCGAGGCGGTAATATCATTGAATTCTAGTGTCACGATTTATGTACATTTGTGCACAAATACATAATAAAATCTCGTTTTATAGTATTTCATTTGTTTGTATACATATCTTGTTGTACATAATGTTTCGTAAATTGTTAAGTCAAATTTTCAATACCTTAAATCGTTCCTGTAAATAGGTTTTGGTAGTCAGTCTGAGTTGATTTATCGTGCGACGTGACAACTCAAAGTCCTTGCCTTGCTACCCCTGTAGCTCCGGAGAGGCTCCCTGTGTTTAACGTGCAACCATGATGGAAGTTGTTACACGTGTTCGCCCCTACGGAATAGGCTTGAGCGGTGGATCTGTTGGTGGCGTTGACCGGTTTGGGGTCCTCTTCTCCCTGGGTTGGTCGGCCCTCGATGTATATAGAGTCCCTGGGTCGCGGCTGGCTCCTCTGTATCTTGTGGCTCAGGTCCGATTTAAGTAAATGTAACAGTGTGTCCTCAAGAATAAAACAAACACTGTCTGGGTTCTTTACATTACAATATGATGTTTATTACTCAGATAATAAATTTACTGATATGTTCAAATCATCAGCTCTGTAATCAAATAAAACAACAATTAATATTTGGTAAACAAATTATAATATATATTAAAATCGTGGTCGTTACATTCTATATATTCAGCACGGATATTTTTCTTAGTAGATTTACTTTTACCAGCGATATATAAAGCTAATATTCATCAGAGTTATCTCCCTTTATGAAAATTATAGTAATAATATAAAAATTTCAGATACCAAAGTATAAATCAATAGAATGTCCAGGACATAGATACAAATCCGGTAAAAATGGACGAACGTGGATCTCTGGAAACCAAGAGGTGGGATCAGGTGCCATGGAGGAGTAAGCATCCCCTGTCGACCGGTCACACCCGCCGTGAGTCCACAGTCAAGTCCAATGAAACACGTGAGGAGTGTATCCTCGTCACAATTGGTACAGACGTCTCAACAACCGCCAACGAAAAGGCAACTCAATATTTCACTTAGTGAAACAGAGTAGTCGCAAACAAGACTATTATACCGACCGTAATATTTGCGGAACGTTGACATTAAACGCGGTTTTCGATATCCCTGTGTCAATAATTTGTCAGTGAGTAGTTTACCTCTGTATATGAAATCTTCATATGTTGTGCACGCCCTGGCATATCGGATCATTTGTGAAATATAAACTCCATATGCGGGTGGCTGAGGAATATTACTACTTAAATGTGGAAAATTTACGATGGGAAAGCCGAAATCGTCGCGTTTATCGTATAGCTTAGTTGCTAATATCCCGTCTGTGTTTATATTAAGTAAAATGTCTAAGTATGAAGCGTGTGTGCTTGATTCTGTTGTATCTTTAGATATTCAATGAAAACAGATTTGTATTTCACTTTACAAATTGTAAATTTACAATAAACTTATTCTGAAATAAATATATTTCAACCAACCTGTGGGTGGTACAGAGCCACTTTAATTGCACCTCTTTTTAGTTTATATCAAGTACACTGACCTATATTAATAATAAATACCACTTTAGTATTTGTTTAATCTGTACAGTGAATATATATAAACATGTTTATATAGCACAGATTTCACCTTATGAATTCTTAATGGTTCATTATATGAAAATATAGCAATCATTCAAATCTATTTCATAAAAATCAAACTATTTACAATTGTCATTTAAAAATCTCACAGTTGCATTCACATTACTAGTAAATTAGTTGTTTATATTTACAGGATTTAAAATAGAAATAGAAGTTAGTAAAAATTAACTTACAGTCATAAGTCTGAAGTCTGTCCAATTCTAATTGTTTCACTCTGGCTGACCAAAGTCAGAACACAATTCAAACAAAGAAAAGATAGCGAAAATAATAACCAATGATAGTGAAAGAGAGGGAAAGGAATGGCCAATGAATGTGTGTGATACATGTATGAAATGACCAACAGTGTTTTATGTCTAATATGTATAAATGACCTATGTTGACCTGTGATGTCATCCATATGTTTATTGAAGTTAAATATAAACAATTGCACATGATAAAGAGAAGTGAACAAACTTTATAAAATATATACATCAATTTATTGCATAAATTGATACTGTCACATAAAGACCCTGGGTCCGAGGTGTGTGTTTTACACGTTCTGGCTCAGCGATCGGCGACGAATTTCTGAGCCAAAACAATTACCCCCGTTTTTAGCAAAATAGTCCCCCTTAGGCTACATACGCCACCCCATTTTAGCGGAATAGGCTACACACGCCTAACAGAAATTGGTCGCCTTTATCACAATTTGTCCCAGAACAATCACCCTTGTTTTTATCGAAATTGGCTATGTTCTGTGACGCCTACAAGCTCTACAACCCCAAGCTCGCCTTGACGCCTCGCGCAGATTTACAAAATTTTTTTGAATTTTACTCGTTCAAAAAAATGTCATATTTTAAACAATGGCAGATAATGGAAGATGTATTGAAGAAGGTTGTTTAAAATATCCTTCTTTTAATTTTTCTGACAAAACCAAAAGGTTATATTGTGCTACTCATAAAAAAGAAAATATGATCGATGTTAAAAGTAAAAAATGTAATAAAAGGGGATTCAAAGTCAATTCAAATGGCGCGCCAGGGAGCGGCCTGAGACGTCATAACCAGAAGTGCGTCATACCAGATGTGAGGTCATACCGGAAATGCGTCATATCGGAAGTGAGGTCATGTTGTCATTGCAATAAGGAGAAAGAGCAAATCGTTGAGCTTGGAGGCGTGTCTATGACCGGAAGTGGAAGGTTGTGGGGGCGGCCATCTTGGATAACGAGCCAATGAGAGCCTTCGTTACAAGAGGTCAGGGTCACGAGAGGTCACGTGAGTTCACGAGAAGTCAACGGCTAAAGCTAGAAGTTGGGTTTTTCTAGTTTTGGGCTGAGAGTGAATCTATTTTTAGAATCGAAACTTTGGGTTTTTCCAGGTTTGTGAAACCAGCAGTAGGTGGCGCCACACGCGGGGTGGTTAACGATCCTGTATCAAGTGCGCAAGCGCGAGAAGCGGTAGGCCGAGCTCGACTCAAGCTTGAAGAAGACTTGTAGAGTTACGAGTATGTATAAAGGGAGATCACTCTGTATCTGAACTATCATAAACTGTATAGTGATGGGTTTTTCACAGTTATGAGGTCTAGAGTGAATGGACATTGATTAGATGATGGGGTATTCCCCTGATAGCATGATTAAGTTGTAAATAATGAAAACCTTATTAACGTTGCTAGTTGCCTAATTTTTCTGAGATATTGAAATTTACTGTTTCTACATGTTTCAGAAGGTGAACACTAAGCCTATGTAATAAAAATTCAAACACTCACCCTATGCTGGTAGTGGTTTTCTGACGATGTTGACTCTTAGAGCTCCGGATCGCAAATGAGCTCTCAGAGGTCTAACCGAACCTATACTCTAGTCATGTGACTTTTTTTTCATCTGAGATATTTGTCATTTTAATGCATGGAAAATAATCTAGCCCTATCTAATAAAAAATGAAACACACGCCCCTGCTGATAGTAGTGTTTTTTTCTTATGATGTTAACACCTCGAGCTTCGGATCTCAAATGAGTTTTCACAGGCTTAAGTGAACCTCTCTCTAGTCACATGACTTATTATATTAGACTTTCATCTAATGAAGTGAATACGTCATAACAAAAACACAAATGAAATAAAACGTTTAATGATGAATATACACTGGTAAGTAGTGTGTAGTCACTACAGATTAACACATACACAAAACCTGCATACCTTTAGTTAAGGTTTCTTTTCGAATAAGTTTGGTGGCCCTTAAAAGGGCCGTTAATTGCTCCGAAAAGCTGAATAAGAGAGAGACTCTAATATCTGTCGAGTAGAACTTCTCTTTCTTTCCCTATCATCAGTCGATTTATCTCGGCCTTATGTTGTCGAAGATTGGCTAATGTTTCCTGAGCTAGTACGTATTGTACAGGTACTGGAAGTGAAGGGTCAGGTCTAGGTGGTTCCTGGTGTTGTGTAGTTGGTGTCGCAGGGGTCCTACCAGAATTTATCGGGGTGAGTGGCCTTACTACAATACGTGTCCTTCTTGTAAGAAGATTCTCATGTTCCTCTCTTCAGGTTGCATCTCCATGTCGGATGAGTTATCCATGATGAACTAATACCGAGACTCAGACAGTACTAGCTTATATAGAGTTAATGATGTCACATATTGATTTTTCCCGTCCAGTCATCTGGCTATCTGTTTTTAACATCTGGCCACCTGTTTTTGACATTTTGAAAATTGGCATCTGACCACCTGTTTTTAACATCTGGCCACCTGTTTTTGACATTTTGACACTTGGCATCTGGCCACCTGTTTTTGACATTTTGACACTTGGCATCTGGCCACCCGTTTTTGACATTTTGACACTGGCATTTGACCACCTGTTTTTGACATCTGGCCACCTGTTGTTGACGATTTTTCAAGGAAGAGTTTCATTTTTTCTCGTCTAGACATCTGCGTCTAGACATCTGCCCACCTGTTTTAAGGCAAATACTGTCACTAGTTTTAGTATTTCTAATTCTATATGAAAAAAAACGAAATAAAATAAATTCTAGTTTTATGGGCCGGTAAACATAAACATTAGGATAAAACAGAGTATATATGTGTGATGATACTTCGTTTGAGTATCTATACAGTTATTTCCTTTTCATTATAATACATGTATATAGTTACTGTACTTCATTTTAGATTTGAGAAAGGAAGCATACACACAGAATGGCTAATTTACCCAACTTTGATTTATTGTTAAATGAAAGACAAGAACAGGCCAGAAGTCAAAGACAGGCCCACCAGAGTGGGTGATGGAATTAATGCAAATAGACAACTCACCAATTATAGTGATTACTATGAAGTAGACACCCTGAGTGAGCGTAAATCACGCAAGTTTAAAACGGCCTCGAATGTGTACCAAGTCAAGTTTAAACATTTTCTAAAGATGCCATACACTTGGTATCAGAGGTAATATATCATATGGTGACTTCTATTAAGAACAAACTGCAGTGTGAAGATCGGGATAAGATGCGAGTCAATATACATCATCCATCTTTAAAAAGTGAGGTGTGGGTAGAATTTACGGATGCTAAAGACCTGAATGCTGATCTACTCATGGAGAAAATTGTGAAAGTACAACAGAGTAATGAAAATTTTAGAATCGAAGATGGGTCTACCACCCTGTCAGTGATCCATGTCATACAACCTGTAGGTAGCGGGGATGGAAAACGAAAATATCAGCTCTCAGTGTTGATAAAAATGTCATGCTGAACAAGAAGCAAAATTTGATACAGATCAAGAATACAGACAAGACCTGTTTAACTCGTGCTATTGTAGTTGGTCGCTTTCATTGTCAGAAACCTGGACTTGGAGATGGAGACAAGTACAAAAACTGGCAACTATATTGGAAACAAATAATTTATGGTGATGCAAGTAGACATACTCTTCAACGACGAGAAGCTCATACCTTAATGCAACAAGCTGGATGTGATCCCCAGCAAGAGAGTGTACCTGAGGAATGGCAACGTTTTCAAACCGCGTCGTTACCACACTACCGTTTGAAAATCTACGAAATGAATACCACCGCAAAACGATTGACATTAAATGTACTGTATAGTGGTGTAGGATCCGGTGCCTCCATTCACGTCTTATACGAGGATCATCATTACAATTGTATAGTATCTATCTCTGAACTCTTGGAATGTAATTACTATTGTGATCGTTGTGATGTGGGTTATGATCATGTAGAAGATCACCAATGCTCTCATTGCTGCTTTCGATGTTTTGCAGCGTCGCCCTGTGTTCCCGACAACACGATAACACCTATAGAATGTACACATTATCAGGGGACATTCACATCGACTCATTGTTGCGAGAATCATTTGAAACCTTATAGTAGAAAAACGACCACTACTCCATGTCAGCTAATGACTCGATTTCCCACTTGTCAGTTATGGATGAGTAAGATACAATTCACACAACAAGAAAAGAAGAAAAAATGTCACCATTGTAAACAGATCGTGGATCTAGATCATCGCTGTTTTATACAAAGGATTCCTTCTCAGAATGCATCATCTTCGCCCCTTATTTCATTTTCTATGATTTTGAGTGTACCAAGGATACCGGAGAACACAAGCCTAATCTATGTATTGCTCATCAGTATGTCCCCAGTGTACATCAGATTATTGGTATGAGCAATGTAAAACCATGGAGGATCATCGTATTACATTCCGAGGTCCCACGACACTCACTGATTTTTTTAGTTGGTTATTTGAAACGACCGTGTATGATGACATACATCAAAGAGAGAAACTTTTACATGATGGGGCTATAGCTATTGCTCATTACTTTAAAGGGTACGATGGACAGTTTATTTTACATCATCTGGTACATCATGCCTGTGAAAAACATGATGTGATCATGAACGGTTCTAAGATTATGTCTATGACGACAGGAAACATCGTGTTTAAAGACTGGTGTAATTTCTTGTCATTTCCTTTAGCTTCGTTACCTAAAGTTTTTGGATTGACTGAACTCAAGAAAGGTTACTTTCCGCATATATTCAATACAGAAGCTAATGCCGATTACATAGGGGTATATCCCCCAGCTATGTATTACAACCCAGAAGGTATGAAACCTGATGTTTGTCGTAATTTTGAAGAGTGGCATCAAGACAAAATTCGAAAGGGTGAGATATTTCATTTGCAATGCGAATTAGAAGAATACTGTGAATCGGACGTGACTATTTTGCTACAGGCTTGTATGCATTTTCAAAGCATGTGTTTGAAACTAGCCGATGTGGACCCATTTACTCAATCGATTACGTTTGCCAGTACGGAGAATACAGCATATCGTCGCAATCTTATGCAAAAAGAAACGATTGCTACCATACCTCCACGGGGATATCCTTCGGCACGACAGTATTCCACCCTAGCATTACGCTGGTTGAGTTGGAAAGAACATCAAACTGGTCAAACGATTACACATGCTCGTCATGGAGGTGAAGTCCAAGTAGGATCTTATCGAGTGGACGGTTATCATTAAGACTCTCGGACCATTCACGAGTTTCATGGCTGTTTTTGGCACGGATGTCCCTTGTGTTTTCCTAACTTGAAACAAGAGCAACACCCGTTTCATCCCTCTTTGACGTATGAAGAAGTGTATCAAAAGACCTTAGAGAGAGATCAGTATTTGCGTCAACACTATCAAGTAGAAACGTTGTGGGAACATGACTATCGTCAAATGTACAAGACGGATCCAGAGTTTCAACACATCATTGATAAAACGTATGAGGATTTTCCCGACCCGTTAGTTCCTGAAGATGCTTTATTTGCAGGTCGAACGAATGCTACTCGTTTGCTTTGTGAAGAAGGAGACATTCGTTACGTGGATGTATGTTCTTTGTACCCGTTTGTCTTGAAACATGAAACTTTTCCAATTGGACACCCAGACGTGATTACTCATGATTTTAAAAGTCCAGATCAACATTTTTGGACTGGTACAATTTCGAGTTATTCCTCTTCGTCAGCTGTTTCATCTCGTGTTACCTGATCGGTTTTCACAGAAGCTATTCACAGAATTATTCTGTTACAACAGAAGACCAAGTGGTGTACAATGCAGTGTGATCGTTACTATCAGAGTCTACTGATGGAACTCAATCAGAGATGGAGGCAACTTAAACACCAGCAAACTTCACAGAAAGTCAGAGATCCACTCGCACGGCTGTACCGACAGTGCTTAGACTATTTCTCAGCTCAGTATGTTTGTACTAGAAAACAGATTAGAGCTAGTTTTCGTCAACTACAGATACCGATCATCATTACTATCAAGAGAAAGCCAGATGATCTACGGGAAGCAGAACGACGTTTACCTCTGAAAAATTGAAGATGTTACTGTCAATATTAGTAACCTAACCAACGTCCCTTTTCAGGGCCACCCAACTCATTAGAAAAGTAATCTAAACTGTATTGAGATATGCTATATCTACTACTCTGTAAAACACTCCTTCTCATAAACCCTATAACTCATTTTAATGTCTCATAAACCCTATAACTCATTTTATTGTATACACTGCACATTCAGTTTAAAGTTTCTTTTCGTAAAATATAAGTGGTCCTGAAAAGGACCGTTGTTTTTGTAATATCTACCATGATTCATGCAAAGAATCTCTTGTTAAACGACAAACACTTCTCGTCCATCTGCTTATGTTTTAATACATAGCTGGGGGTATAATCAACATTAGCTTCTGTATAGAACAAATGTGGAAAGTATTCTTTCTTGAGTTCATGGTAATGTGTACATTCTATAAGTTTTATCGTGTTGTCGAGAACACAGGGCCACGGTGCAAAACAACAAAAACAGCATTGAGGGCATATGTGATCTTCTACATAATTATAACCAACATCACAACAATTGTAATTATATTCCAAGAGTCCAGACATAGATACTATACAGTTGTAATGGTAATCATCGTATAAGACATGAATGGGGGCCCCGGATCCTAAACCACTATACAGTACATTTAATGTCAATCGTTTTACGTTGGTATTCAGTTAAACGTTGCCATTCTTCAGGTTCACTCCCTTGCTGCTGGGGATCACATCCAGCTTGCTGCATTAAGACATGAGCTTCTGGTCGTTGAAGAGTAGTCCTTTTCGCATCGCCATATATCAAGGTTTTCCAATTTTTGTACTTGTCTCCATCTCCAAGTCCAGGTTTCTGACAATGAAAACGACCAACTACAATAGCACAAGTTAAACAGGTTGGTCTTTATTCTTTATCTGTATTAAACTTTTTTTCTTGTTCAGAAAGACTTTTTTATCAAAACTTTTTCCACACCCGCTACCTACAGGTTGGATGACATGGATCAGGGTGGTAGACCCAACTTCGATTCTTAAATTTCCAGTACTCTGTTGTACTTTCTCCATGAGTAGATCAGCATTCAGGTCTTTGGCATCCGTAAGTTCTACCCACACTTCACTTTTTAAAGATGGACGATGTATATTGACTCGCATCTTATCCCATTCTTCACACAGTAGTTTGTTGATAGAAGTCAACATATGATCTAATACCTCAGATACCAAGTGTATGGCATCTTTAGAAAAATGTTTAAACTGGACATGGTACACATTCGAGGCCGTTTTAAATTTGCGTGATTTACATTTACTCAGGGTGTCTACTTCATAGTAATCACTGTAATTGGTGAGTTGTCTGTTTGCATTAAATCCATCACCCCGTTGATCTCTCTAGTGAGCCTGTCTTTGACTTCCCGCCTGTTCTTGTCTTTCATTTAACAATAAATCAAAGTTGGGTAAATTAGCCACACCTTGTGTATGCTTCCGTTGTCAAATCTAGAATGAAGGTCAATAACTGTATATATGTATTTATAATAAAAAGGAACTAACTGTATAGATACTCAAACGAAGTATCATCACACATAAATATTCATAACGCTATGCTTTATTCTATTTTTTTTATGTTTACAGGTACATCAAACTAGGAATTATTTTATTTCGTTTTATTTTCAATAGGATTAGAAATACTAAAAACTAGTGACAGTATTTGTCTAACAAAACAGGTGGCCAGATGTCAAAAACAGATGTAGCATGTCACATATCTATTAAATAGTCACAATGTCATTTATAGCATGTCACTGATCTTTTATACAGTCACAAAATTCAATAATATATGTAGCATGTCACAGATGTATTATAACAGTTACAATGTTAGGGAATAGATGTAGTATGTTACAGTCATAATATCAGTAATAGATGTAGCCTGTCACATACACTTTATACAGTCATTTATACATTGTGGCTGTATAATAGATCTGTGACATGCTACATCTATTACTTACATTGCGACTGTATAATAGATCTGTGACATGCTACATCTATTACTTACATTGCGACTGTATAATAGGACTGTAACATGCTACATCTAATACTGACATTGTAGCATGTCACTGATCTTTTACACATTCTAAAATTTCAGTAATATAGGTAGCAAGTCACAGATGTATTATACAAGCCTAATATCAGTAATACATGTAGCATATTACAGATCTATTATACAGTTCTAATGTCAGTAATAGATATAGACTGTCACAGATCTATTATACAGTCACAATGTCAGTACTAGAGGTAGCATGTATAGGATCTATTATACAGTCACAATGTCAGTAATAGATGCAGTATGTCACAGCTCTATTATACAGTCACAATGTCAATAAAAGATGTAGCATGTCACAGATCTAATATACAATGACAATGTCATTTATATAGAGGTAGCAGTTACATATATATAATACAGTCATTATGTCATTTATATAGATGTAGCATGTCACAGATGTATTAAACAGTCACAATGTTAGTAATAGATGTAGAATGTTACAGATCTATTATGCAGTCATAATGTCATAGATGTATTGTATTTTATATGTCAGGTAATGATGTAGCATGTCACATATGTATTATACAGCTACAATGTTAGTGAATAGATGTAGCATGTCACAAATGTACTATACAGTCCTAATAGACGTGGCATGTCACAGATCAATTAGACAGTCACAATGCCAGTAATAGATTTAGCATGTCAGATATCTTTTATACAGTGAAAAGGCCGGTAACAGATGTAGCATGCCACAGATCTATTATACAGTCACAATATCAGTAAGAGATATAGCATATCACAGATCTATTATATAGATCTATTATACAGTCACAATGTCAGTAATTGACATAGCATGTCAAAGATGTATTATACAGTTATAATGTCATATATAAATGTAGCATGTCACAGATCTATTATACAGTCACAATGACAGTAATAGATGTCAAGGAGCTATTATTCATTTAAATGTCACAAATAGATGTAGCATGTGCATTATCCAGTTACAATGTCAATAATAGATGTAGCATATCATTGAAGTACAATACATTTACAATGTCATTCATATATATAGCATGTCAGAGATGTATTATAGTCACAATGTCAGTAATAGATATAGCATGTCACAGATCTATTAAACAGTCACAAGATCAATTATAGATGTAGCATGTCACAAATCTATTATACAGTTACAATGTCAGTAATAGATGCAGCCTGTCACAAATCTATTAAACAGTCACAATGTTATTCATAGATGTATCATGTCACAAATCTATTATACAGTCACAATGTCAGTAATAGATTGTAAATGTATTGTACTTCAATGATATGCTACATCTATTATTGACATTGTAACTGGATAATGCACATGCTACATCTATTAGTGACATTTAAATGAAGAATAGCGCCTTGACATGCTACATCTATTACTGTCATTATGACTGTATAATACCGGGAAGCCCGCTCCTTTAATTGGCGTCAGAATTTCAGTTTAGTTATGTATTCTGTCGAAGATTATGCCAGACGATGGGCCAAACATGAAGACGTAGAACCAGACACTTTGTCTGAATGGCTGAAAACCATACGATGGTTGATAAAATCTCGTATTCGAAATCTTAAAGGGACTATGAAAACACGTTATCCCTCTGTATTTAATGATCCAGAAGTAGTAACTGAACTGGATAGGTTACATGACCAATATGTACTGGTACCAGCAGACAAAGCCTCAAATAATACAGTTTTTATTTGTAAGGCACACATTACTATAATTGTTTATTAGAAGAACTTGGGTTTAATACGAATTCTGGTAATCCTACATACACGCGTAGCTCACTTTCAAAGGACAAGATCCTTCAAAATCACGTATCCGTATTACGCTCATTTGATATACCTACAACGGATACCGATTTCGAGCTACCATATTTATATTGGATACCTAAACTTCATAAAACCCCATATAAGCAAAGATACATAGCAGGATCCAGCAAATGTTCTACCAAACCTTTATCTTTACTCCTTACCAAGATATTGACAGCCGTTAAGGAGAAACTTCAACAATACTGTACAGTTGCTTATTCCAGAAGCGGTGTAAATCAGATGTGGATACTTAAAAATTCTAAACAGCTTTTAGAAAATTTGAAGGCACACAATTTTTCTCGAATTCACAGTATCAAAACTTATGACTTCTCTACTCTTTACACTACTATTCCACATAAAAAATTAAAAGAAAGACTTTTCAGCATCATAGACAACTGCTTTTTTCACTAAAGGTGGTACCCGAAAAATTTAAATATCTAGTGATTGGCTATCAGGATACTTATTTCGTCAAACACCACTCTGATTCTACACATAAATATACTGAAGTTGATATTAAAAACATGCTGGAATTTCTAATAGACAATATATTTGTAATGTTCGGAGACGTGGTCTTTCAACAAACTGTCGGCATTCCTATGGGAACCAATTGTGCTCCTTTATTGGCCGACCTGTTCCTTTATTCATAGGAAGCAGACTTCATTCAGAAACTGCTGAATCAAAAGAAGAAAAAGTTAGCGGTGTCCTTTAATTTGACATTTAGATATATCGACGATGTTTTGTCAATTAATAATGACAATTTTCATACATATGTCAATGCGATATATCCCAGCGAACTAGAAATTAAAGATACAACAGAATCAAGCACACACGCTTCATACTTAGACATTTTACTTAATATAAACACAGACGGGAAATTAGCAACGAAGCTATACGATAAACGCGACGATTTCGGCTTTCCCATCGTAAATTTTTCCACATTTAAGTAGTAATATCCCTCAGTCACCCGCATATGGAGTTTATATTTCACAAATGATCCGATATGCCAGGGTGTGCACAACATATGAAGATTTCATATTCATATACAGAGGTAAACTACTCACTGACAAATTATTGACACAGGGATATCGAAAACCGCGTTTAATGTCAACGTTCCGCAAGTTTTACGGTCGGTATAATAGTCTTGTTTGCGACTACTCTGTTTCACTAAGTGAAATGTTGAGTTGCCTTTTCGTTGGCGGTTGTTGAGACGTCTGTACCAATTGTGACGAGGATACACTCCTCACGTGTTTCATTGGACTTGACTGTGGACTCACAGCGGGTGTGACCGGTCGACAAGGGATGCTTACTCCTCCATGGCACCTGATCCCACCTCTTGGTTTCCAGAGGTCCGTGTTCGTCCATTTTTACCGGATTTGTATCTATGTCCTGGACATTCTATTGATTTATGCTTTGGTATCATGTCACAGGTCTATTATACAGTCAGAATGTAATTAATATATTTAGCATGTCACAGTCACAATGTCAGTAATATTTGTAGCAAGTCTCAGATGTATTATACAGTCACAATGTCAGATATAGATGTAGCATGTCACAGATCTATTATGTAGTCACAATGTCAGTAAAAGATGTCGAAGTCAGAATGTCATTAACAGATGTAGCATGTCACAGACCTATTGCACAGTCACAATGTCAGTAATATTTGTAGGATGTCTCAGATGTATTATACAGTCAGAATGTCAGTAATAGATGTAGCATGTCTCATATCTATAATACAGTCATACAGTCACAATGTAAATAATAGAGGCAACATGTCACAGATCTATTATACAGTCACAATGTTAGGAATAGAGTGATGTCAAAGATCTTTTATACAGTCATAATATCAGTAATAAACATAACATGTCTAAGATGTATTATACAGTTACAATGTCATTTATAGATGTAACATGTCATATGTCTATTATACAGTTATAATGTCATATATAGATGTAGATTGTCACATCTATTATACAGTCACAATGACAGTAATAGATGTAGCATGTCAAGGAACTATTATTCAGTTAAAATGTCACTAATAGATGTAGCATGTTTATTATCCATTACAATTTCAAAAATAGATGTAGCATATCATTGAAGTACTATACAGTCACAATGTCATTCATAGATATAGCATGTCAGAGATGTATTATACAGTCACAATGTCAGTAATAGATATAGCATGTCACAGATCTATTAAACAGTCACAAGATCAATCATAGATGTATCATGTCACAGGTCTATTATACAGTCAAAATATCAGTAACAGATGTAGTATGTCACAGATGTATTGTATAGTTATAATGTCAGTAATATATGTAGCATGTCACAGATCTATTATACAGTCACAATGTCAGTAAGAGATGAAGCATATCACAGATGTATTATACAGTCACAATGTGGGTAATAGATGTAGCATGTCAGAGATGTATTATACAGTCACAATGTCAGTAATGGATGTAGCATATCACAGATGTATTATATAGTCACAACGTCAGTAATAGATGTAACTTGTTACATATCTATTATACAGTCAAAATATCAGTAACAGATGTAGCATGTCACAGATGTTTTGTATAGTTATAATGTCAGTAATAGATGTAGCATGTCACAGATCTATTATACAGTCACAATGTCAGTAAGAGATGAAGCATATCACAGATGTATTATACAGTCACAATGTCAGTAATAGATGTATCATGTCACAGATCTATTATACAGTAGCAATGCCATACATAGATGTAGTACATCGCAGATCTATTATACCGTCACAATATCAATAACATATGTAGCAGGTTACAGATGTATTATACATTTAAATAACAGTAATAGATGTAGCATTTCAAAGACGTCTTATTCAGTCACAACGTCAGCAATAAATGTACCATATTACCAATTTATTATACAGTCACAATGTCAGTAATATATGTATAATGTCACAGATGTATTGTACATTGACATTGTCAGTAATAGATGTAGCATATCACAGATCTAACAGTTAAAAAATTCAATAATATATGTAGCATGTCAAGATATATTATATAATCACAATGTCAGTAATACAGGTAGCATATCACAGATGAATTAAATAGTCCTAATGTCAGTAATAGATGTAGCATGTTGAAGATATATTATACAGTCACAATGTCAGGTATAGATGTGGTATGTCACAGATCTATTGTAAAGTCATAATGTCATAGATGTATTATACAGGCACAATGTCAGTAATGGATGTAGCATGTCACAAATGTATTATACAGTCACAATGTCAGTAATAGATGTAGCATGTCACAGATGTATTATACAGTCACAATGTCAGTAATGGATGTAGCATGTCACAGATGTATTATACAGTCACAGTGTCGGTAATGGATGTAGCATGTCACAGATGTATTATACATTCACAATATCAGTAATAGATGTAGCATGTCAATGATGTATTGTATAGTTATAATGTCAGTAATAGATGTAGCACGTCACAGATCTATTATATAGTCACAATGTCAGATATAGATGTAGCATGTCACAGATGTATCATAGTCACAATGTCAGTAATAGATGTAGCATGTCACAGATGTATTATACAGTCACAATATCAGTAATAGATGTAGCATGTCACAGATGTATTATACAGTCAGAATGTCAGTAATGGATGTAGCATGTCACAGATGTATTATACAGTCACAGTGTCAGTAATGGATGTAGCATGTCACAGATGCATTATACATTCACAATATCAGTAATAGATGTAGCATGTCAATGATGTATTGTATAGTTATAATGTCAGTAATAGATGTAGCACGTCACGGATCTATTATACAGTCACAATGTCAGATATAGATGTAGCATGTCACAGATGTATCATACAGTCACAATGTTATTAATAGATGTAGCATGCCACAGATCTATCATACAGTTACAATGTCAGTAATAGATATAGCATGTCACAGATCTATCATACAGTCATAATGTCAGGTATAGACGTAGTATGTCATAGATGTATTATACAGTCAAAATGTCAGAGATGTATTATACAGTCACAATGTCAGTAATAGATGTATCATGTCACAACTATTATACAGTAGCAATGTCATACATAGGTGTAGTACATAGCATATCTATTATACAGTCACAATATCAATAATATATGTAGCACGTTACAGATGTATTATACATTTGAATAACAGTAATAGATGTAGCATATCAAAGATTTCTTATTCAGTCAAAACGTCAGTAATAAATGTACCACATTGCCGATTTATTATCCAGTCACAATGTCAGTAATATATGTATAACGTCACAGATGTATTGGACAGTGACATTGTCAGTAATAGATGTAGCATGTCTCAGATCTATTATACAGTTAAAATTTCAGTAATATATGTAGCATGTCAAGACATATTATACAGTCGCAATATCAGTAATACAGGTAGCATATCAGAGATGAATTAAACAGTCCTAATGTCAGTAATAGATGTAGCATGTTGAAGATATATTATACAGTCACAATTTCAGGTATAGATGTGGCATGTCACAGATCAATTGTAAAGTTATAATGTCATAGATGTATTATACAGTGACAATGTCAGCAATAGATGTAGCATATCATAGATGTATTATACAGTCACAATGTCATACCTGTATTAAAAAATTACACTGTCAATAATAGAGGTAGCATGTCACATATCTATTATACAGTCAAAATATCAGTAACAGATGTAGCATGTCACAGATGTATTATATAGTTACAATGTTAGTAATAGATGTAGCATATCATAGATGTATTATACAGTCACAATGTCATAACTGTATTAAAAAATTACACTGTCAATAATAGAGGTAGCATGTCACAGATCTATTATACAGTCACAATATCAGTATCAGATGTAGCAAGTCACAGATGTATTGTATAGTGATAATGTCAGTAATAGATGTAGCATGTCACGGATCTATTATACAGTCACAATGTCAGATATAGATGTAGCATGTCACAGATGTATCATACAGTCACAACGTTAGTAATAGATGCATCATGTCACAATCTATCATACAGACACAATGTCAGCTATGGCGTAGCATGTCACAGATATATTATACACTCACAATGTCATAGATGTATTATACAGTCACAATGTCAAAGATGTATTATACAGTCACAATGTCAGTAATAGATGTATCATGTCACAGATCTATTATACAGTAGCAATGTCATACATAGATGTAGTACATCGCAGATCTATTATACCGTCACAATATCAATAAAATATATAGCAGGTTACAGATGTATTATACATTTAAATAACAGTAATAGATGTAGCATTTCAAAGTCACACCTTCAGTAATAAGTGTACCATATTACTGATTTATTATACAGTCACAATGTCAGTAATATATGTATAACAGATGTATTGCACAGTGACATTGTCAGTAATAGATGTAGCATGTCACAGATGTATTATACAGTCAAGATGTCAATTATAGATGTAGCATGTCACAGATGTATGAAATAGTCACAATGTCAGTAATAGATGTAGCATGTCACAGATCTATTACATAGTCACAAAGTCAGTAATAGATGTAGCAAGTCAGAGATGTATTATACAGTCATAATGTGTGTAATAGACGTAGCATGTCACAGATGTATTATACAGTCACAATGTCGGTAATGGATGTAGCATGTCACAGATGTATTATATAGTCACAATGTCATTCATAGATGTAGCATGTCACAGATCTATTATACAGTCAAAATATCAGTAACAGATGTAGCATGTCATAGATGTATTATATAGTTACAATGTCAATAATAGATGTAGCATGTGAAAGATCTATTATACAGCCACAATATCATCGATGTATTATACAATGAGAATGTCAGTAGTAGATCTAGCTTGTCACAGATATATTATACAGTCACAATGAGAGTAATTATACAATCACAATGTCATTCATAGATGTAGCATGTCACAGATGTATTATACAGTCACAATGTCAGAAGTGTATTAAAAGATTACAATGTCATTAATAGAGTTAGCATGTCACAGATCTATTATACAGTCACAATGTCAGTTAGAGATGAAGCATATCACAGATGTATTATACAAAGAAGATTACAATGTCATTAATAGAGTTAGCATGTCACAGATGTATTATACAGTCACAATGTCAGTTAGAGATGAAGCATATCACAGATGTATTATACATAAAAGATTACAATGTCATTAATAGAGTTAGCATGTCACAGATGTATTATACAGTCACAATGTCAGTTAGAGATGAAGCATATCACAGATGTATTATACAGTCACAATGTCAGTTAGAGATGAAGCATATCACAGATGTATTATACAGTCACAATGTCAGTAATAGATGTATCATGTCACAGATTTATTATACAGTAGCAATGTCATACATAGATGTAGTACATCGCAGATCTATTATACCGTCACAATATCAATAAAATATGTAGCAGGTTACAGATGTATTATACATTAAAATAACAGTAATAGATGTAGCATTTCAAAGATGTCTTATTCAGTCACACCTTCAGTAATAAGTGTACCATATTACCGATTTATTATACTGTCACAATGTCAGTAATAAATGTATAACAGATGTATTGTACAGTGACATTGACAGTAATAGATGTAGCATATCATAGATGTATTATATAGTCACAATGTCAATTATAGATGTAGCATGTCACAGATGTATGAAATAGTCACAATGTCAGTAATAGATGTACCATGTCACAGTTCTATTACATAGTCACAAAGTCAGTAATAGATGTAGCAAGTCACAGATGTTTTATACAGTCATAATGTAAGTAATAGATGTAGCATGTCACAGATCTATTATATAGTCCCAATGTCAGTAATAGATGTAGCACGTCACAGATGTATTATACAGTCACAATGAGATTAATTATACAATCACAATGTCATTCATAGATGTAGCATGTCACAGATGTATTATACAGTCACAATGTCAGTTAGAGATGAAGCATATCACAGATGTATTATACAGTCACAATGTCATTGAATGTATTATACAATCACAATGTCAGTAATAGATGTAGCATGTCACAGACCTATTATACAGTCATAATGTCAACAAGAGATGAAGCATATCACAGATGTATTATAGTCAAAATTTGAGTAATAGATGTAGGATGTCACAGACGTATTATACAGTCACAATGTCATAAATGTTTTAAACAATCACAAGGTCAGTAAAAGATGAAGCATGTCACAGATCTATTATACAGTCACAATGTCAGTAAGAGATGAAGCATATCACAGATGTATTTTACAGTCACAATAGGTGTACAGATGTAGCATGTCTTAGATGTATTATACAGTCACAATGTCATAAATGTATTACACAATCACAATTTCAGTAATAGACGTGGCATATCACAGACCTATTATACAGTCACAATATCAATAAGAGATGAAGCTTATCACAGATGTATTATACAGTCAAAATTTGAGTAATAGATGTAGGATGTCACAGATCTATCATATAGTCAAAATTTCAGTAATAGATGTAGCATGTCACAGATGTATTATACAGTCATAATGTCAGTTTTACAGGTAGCATATAAGAGATGAATTAAACAGTCCTAATATCAGTAATAGATGTAGCATGTTGAAGATATATTATACAGTCACAATATCAGGTATAGATGTGGCATGTCACAGATGTATTATACAGTCATAATGTTAGTTACAGTGTGGCATGTCACAGATCTATTACATAGTCACAATGTCGGTAAAAGATGTAGCATGTCACAGATGTATTATACAGTCATAATGTCAGTAATAGATGTAGCATGTCACAGATCTATTACAGTCACAATGTCAGTAATAGATGTAGCAAGTCACAGATGCATTATACAGTCACGTCATTAATAGATGCAGTAGGTCACAGATGTATTATACAGGCAAATGTCAGTAATAGATGTAGCAAGTCACAGATGTATTATACAGTCATAATGTCAGTAATAGATGTAGTATGTCACAGATGTATTATACAGTCATAATGTTAGTTACAGTGTGGCATGTCACAGATGTATTATACAGTCACAATGTGGGTAATAGATGTAGCACGTCACCAGTGTATTATATAATCACAATGTCAGTAATAGATGTAGCATGTCACAGATCTATTACAGTCACAATGTCAGTAATAGATGTAGCAGGTCACAGATGTATTATACAGTCATAATGTCAGTAACAGATGTAGCATGTCATAGATGTATTATACAGTCACAATGTCGGTAATAAATGAAGCACGTCACAGATGTATTATAAAGTCACAATGTCATTAATAGATGTAGTATGTCACTGATCTATTAAACAGGCAAATGTCAGTAATAGATGTAGCAAGCAACAGATGTATTATAAGTCACAATGACAGTAATACATGAAGCATGTCATGGATGTATTATACAGTCACAATGTCAGTAATAGATGTAGCATGTCACAGACCTATTAAACAGTTTCAATGTCAGTTATAGATGTAGCATGTCACAGATGTATTATACAGTGACAATGTCACAGATCTATTACATAGTCACAATGTCAGTAATAGATGTAGGAAGTCACAGATGTATTACACAGTCATAATGTCAGTAACAGATGTAGCATGTCACAGATGTATTATACAGTCACAATGTCACTAATAAATGAAGCATGTCACAGATGTATTATAGTCACAATGTCAGTAACAGATGTAGCATGTCATAGATGTATTATACAGTCACAATGTCAGTAATATATGTAGCATGTCACAGATGTATTATACAGTCATAATGTCATTAATAGATGCAGTACGTCACAGATGTATTAAACAGGCAAATATCAGTAATAGATGTAGCAAGTAACAGATGTAATATAAGTAACAATGACAGTAATACATGAAGCATGTCATGGATCTATTATACAGTCACAATGTCAGTAATAGATGTAGCATGTCACAGATGTATTATACACTCACAATGTCATAGATGTATTATACAGTCACAATGTCAGTTATAGATGTAACATGTCACAGATGTATTATACAGTCACAATTTTAGTAACAGATGTAGCATATCATAGATCTATCATACAGTCACAATGTCAGGTATAGATGAAGCATGTCACAGATGTATTATACACTCACAATGTCATAGATGTATTATACAATCACAATGTCACTGATAGATGTAGCATGTCACAGATGTATCATAAAGTCAAAATTTCAGTAATATATGTAGCGTGTCACAGATGTATTATACAGTCACAATGATAGTAACAGTTGTAGCATGTCACATATGTATTATACAGTGACAATGTCAGTAACAGATGTAGCATGTCACAGATGTATTATATAGTCACAATGTCAGTAATAGATGTATTGTACAATCAATGCCAGTAGTAGATGTGACATGCTAATGACACATGTATTATATGATCACAATCTCAGTAACAGATGTAGCATGTTGCAAATCTATTATACGGATACAATGTCAGGAATATTTGTTGCACATCACAGAAATATTATACGATCAAAATGTCAGTAATAGATGTAGAACATCACAGATCTGTGATACAGTTTCAATGTCAGTGATAGATGTAGCATGTCACAAATCTATTATACAGTCACAATGTCAGTAATATTGTAGCATTTCAAAGAGCTATTACACAGTGAACATAGAACCACATATGTTAGGGGTTCACTACATCTAAAGAGGGTTCAGAGTATGCAATGCTTAACTTTCAGTAAAAAACAATCATAAAGAAAATTCTTAGTACAACAAAAAAGCAATATCAAGTAATCATCTAATGCAAGTTTTTTATTTTGAAACAGTAAACAAAGTCATCTCTACATCCAAATACAATGTGTTGATTAACTACAACAGGTGATGAAAATACTTCGCCTAATAGACAGAATGAGGTCAAAAGTTCACCAGTGGTCACCTGTAGGATATACAGTGTTCCCTTAGTAGATGTACACACTACATAATCACAATTTTGTTTGTCAGTTCTATCATTACATGTTTTACAAGTACTAACAGATTTCTCGTTTCCATTCAAACACAATTCATCAGTGTGTCGACCCTGACAATGTACACAACGTTCACTAATATGACAATTGTCAATGTGTCGGCCCTGATAATGTACACATTGTTCACTTACATGACAACTGTCCTGATTATGAACAAAATGTTCACTGATATGAAAACTGCCAATGTGTTGGCCCTGATAATGTACACATTGTTCACTTACACAACAACTGTCCTGATAATGTACACAATGTTCATTTTTATGACAACTGCCAATGTGTTGGCCCTGATTATGTACACAATGTTCACTGATATGAAAACTGCCAATGTGTTGGCCCTGATTATGTACACAATGTTCATTTTTATGACAACTGCCAATGTGTTGGCCCTGATTATGTACACCTATATGTGAACTGTCCTGTTTATGTACACAACGTTCACTTATATGACAACTGTCAATGTGTTGGCCCTGATTATGTACACAATGTTCAGTTACATGGCAACTGTCATATGACTCGTTGTTGATCTCGTGTGACCGAGCTAGAAACTCAGATCTAAACTCTGAGCTCGTAATTTGAGATCTTGAACTGTTAATATCATAACAGAAAGAAGAGTGGAAGGAATATGGAAGTCTAAAACCAAATCCTGAAGAGTAAACTGTGGAATCAGTTTTGAACTTCCAACTTAATTTTCCGTCAGGCATAATACAGTACAGGTGATGATCATGTGAGCCTATCAGAATCCTGTAATCAAGTGTATAGTCTGTGTTTACTTTTTTATTTGATGTAACATGAACACAAGCTGGTGAACAGAATATTGGAGCTTCAGTTTGGACAACCCATATCTGCAAGAGATGTGAAAAAATTTAAGCATCACATATATGTCCTTTCTAACAACAAGTTACTGCAGTATATAAACACTGTATTTTAATGCTGACTTTGTCGATCAGTTTTACTTTTTCTTTTATAATTTGGTTTAAGATACCAAAATCAAGAAAAATTTAGTTTTCAAGGCAAATATCTTATTATTTTTTAAAAGTTCAAAGTTTTTAAATAAGAGGCTAATAGATGATTTTAGAAATCTCTATATGCTGGTTATATCAGTTTCTGAGAGATTCCTTCAGTTTTATTGTAGATAAGTTGTAGATAATGACCAAAACCAGCTTTAAGGGTAGGCCTATAAGGGGCCAAATCAGTCATGTAAATATTTTGTAGATTTTTGTATGGTGATTATTTCAGGTAGCATCTGCTCTTTATCTCATATATTTTATTTAGCTATAAAGTAATATATTTTGTGGGCCAATATCTTTCGAATTTCAGACATGGCAGCCATATTGAGTGAGAAGTCAGAATTACAAAACATATAACATAAAAAAAATACAAATAACCCAATATGATGGATTGTGGCCTGAAAGATAATTTAAAGTTTTGCTGTGTTTAGTTTTACATGTTTTAAAAGGAGAAAATTTATAAATAGTTGTGAAAATATAACAGTGGAATCTCATCATCTCAAAATTCACAGACAGCTCTATTAACGTATATACATCTGAAATTACAGATAACCGAAATTTTCAATTGACATATTTTCTATTCTTATTGGACAACTAAACAGACCTATCCAGGCTACTGCTTAATTTAAATTGGGTTTAAGCAATTTGGGGATATCCGGGCAATTACGGACAGCAGGTAAATATGGACGTGTTAATAATAAAATGTTATCACACTACAATCTAACTACCAATACTGAGTTGTTTTATATATTTGATGTATTACGGATCCGTATATTTATTTTTCCTTTCAAAATTCACCGATCCCACATTGCAGATGGCATAAATAGCATGCGCGAAAATAACAGTCCTCCGGTTGTAAGTTCTCTTGCGGGAAATTTCAAATCTTCTACCCAGTGACGTGCAAGTCTTCAAGTGACTCAGACTGTAATTCTTTATATATGATAACCTGTTGAAACTTGTAATTCAGATATAGAGTATTTAAATTTTCAATATTGATAATACATGAATATCATATCTTGATGACAAATCAACACAATAAATATTTTTCAATGTCTGTATTTTCCCGATAATTTTTATAGTAGTAGTTCAATTACGGACACTTTCAATTTAGGTTTAAAATCTGAGATTTACTTGTAGGTCTAACTTATGTCTCAGACGTAAATATTACTTTAAATTTTTTTTTTAAATCATTTAAATTATTTTATTTTGAGAATGCCCAAAAAACATATTCCTAAAGTAAAAGGAAAATATAACCCTTACACATAAGATAGTATAAAAGTTGCTGTAGACACCGTTAAAATGGAACAATGTCTATACGAAAGGTAGCAGCTCAATTCGGGGTACCAAAATCTAGCATAAGTGACTGCCTACAAAATAAATATTCAGATCCTGGGAAATCAGGGAGAAAACCCATGTAATTTGAAAATTGTATAGTTGAAACTCTTAAAGAGGCTTCACGACAGGGTATCAACATTTCACGAAAGCAACTGTTAACACGCATGGGTACTCTATGCAAAAAAATAAACACCACACCTTTTAAAAATGCCATGCCAAATAAAGATTGGTTTGAGGGATTGAAAAAAAGACACCTGGAATTAACTGTAAGGAAACTGGAAAAAATTACCACTACACGAGCTAGGATGTTGAATCCTACAATTATAGAGAACTTTATGTGTGATTTAGGAAATATTCTATGTACTTTGAACATAGAAGAAAAACCTAAAGTTATTTGGAACTGTGATGAAACAGGTAAGCAGTTTGAACACCAAACTGTGATGAAACAGGTAAGCAGTTTGAACACCAAACTGTGAAGGTGATCGCCAAAAAAGGAGTGAAAAATGTTGTTGGCAGGACGACTGTGAACCGCCCAAACATTATAATTATTGCATGTGTTGATGCCGCTGGAGAAAAAATGTCTCCACTTTTTATTGTCAAATGCAAAACTTCAAAATTGTTGCATGGTTTAAATTCTCTGGCTGGCCCCTAGGATCCAGGTGGTTCTTTCAGCCTGACGGCTAGACGAATAATGATATAGTAGAAAAGCGGTTTTGAGATATATTTTTGGTTGAATGCAGACCAACTTCTCTTTTTAGATGGCCATGCATCTCATGAAACTTTATCAATACTAAAACTGGCCATGCAAGAAAATATTCATATATTCAGTTAACCGCCCTACACAACCCTGGAGTTGATTGTCTCGTGTTTTGCTTCTAATCATGTTATTAATAATGATATTTTTTGCATACAAAAAGTAAATCTTCAATTGCAGAAGGTAATTTCAAGATAACAAGTGAAAATTCCACAATACTTTGATACTTAGGACCAGAAACATACTTCAACATAAGTGAAATTTTCAGATAAAAATTTGAGAAATCCAGAAAGAAAGTATGGTAATATATAAATACATGTATATAGTAAAAAAATCTGGAACGGCATTAGACAAAACAGGAATTTCAACTCAATCGATTCTGACATAATAAGGTTTCTCTGTTACATTCTAGCCTAATATACTGTCACCTTTTGTTTTTCATAATTTTGGAGGTATAAAGGGTTTGGCAATATATCTAAGTTTACTATTTTCAAGGTGTAGTCGTTTTCATGTCTTTAATCCCTGCTATAACCCTATATCTTATCCTGTTTACAACACACTACTGTAAATTGGAATATATTGGTCATTGTTTAAGTTTATCCAATTTGGCAACCCTACCAAATTGGCCAAAATTAACCCATCCAAAGTATGTTTAAGGGGAACCTAAATGTCAAATTTCATAAAGATCCCTTCAGTACTTTCGGAGAAATAGTGATAACAAATTTTAATTGTCAAAATCCAAGATGGCCACCTAGCAGCCATTTTGCAGATCCGCCTGAAAATGTACAATGCACAACTAGACCTCAAGGAGAACCTATATGTCAAATTTTATAAAGATCCCTTCTGTACTTTCTGAGAAAGAGCGATAACAAGAATTGTTTAAGGACGGACAACGGACTGATAAGAAAAGCCCACCATCTGTTGATGGTGGGCTAATGAAAATAAATCAATTAATGTAGATCTAAACAAAAAAATCAATTTCCTGCCTCTAAATAAATTCAAAATTAACATTCTAAATTTTATTTGTTGTATCATCCGCACTAGGCTGATGTTTCTGCTACTATTTATAAGCGATTTTTTTTTTTGGTGCCTGATATTACCCCCCAAAATCACTTAAAATCGGGGCAGAAATATTGGCCTACTTCTACATCACTTTTAAATATTGTCTGTCCTGCATTAATACTCATTTCAAAATAAAACGTGAGCATTTATGGAACCTACTTAGATTTAACATGACACTGGGAACAGGTAAAATAATTTTTTTCAACGCGAAATATGGCTGTGATTTAAAACAAATTTTACGGCTTGTAATATCGAACGTTAACAATCCTATTTACGATTTAGGGCTATTTGTTAATACTGGTACATGAACACATACTCTGCCTAGACTAAATAAACAACCAAACAACATTCTCTATCTTGTATTAATTAATATAAATAACTGTATGGAGTGAAAAAAACAGTTTACCCAGTGTTTATTGCTAAAAAAATAATTTTTCATCAACATAATTTTAGCCATAAAGTAGCGTTGTAGGAAATTGATCTATCACCACTTTCACTTATAGACATCAACGCTTATGGCAATGGATAAACTTTATTTTTTGTAAAAGACATCGTTTCTCTTTGAATTCATTATGGACAGACCCATTACACAAAAAGTTTAGGTTTATACATCCCAATCTAATTGTGATAACCTTCAAAAGTTGTGATAAATGCCATGTAAACACCTGAAAATGGACATGGCCATTTTCCCCAACTTCTTGGGAAACAAGAACCGGAAATTGTAACATTAAATGTTCGATTTACCTCCCTCCTTTCCCTTTTTGATATCAATTCATTCAGTATACAAGTGACCGCTCACTGAAATTGATCAGTCACTGGTTATGAAAGGCATGTGTTCACCATATAGGGTGTATAAATAAAGGAAATATGTACGGGGAATCTCATTAAGGCAGGTTATGTATAGCTATTAGTTGACAAACACATCAGTTTGATAGTTTTGAAAATGGACAGGAACGTATTCATAATGAATTTCATGCGCCACTTGCATAACAAGCACCTCCTACTCGATGCTATCTGCTCTATTCTGCTTTTGTTTTTATTTTTTTGTGGACTAGAAAACATATATGTTCTTGAGAGTTAAATAGAAATTGATTTAGCTTCATGTTGGTATCAGCGATATGTAGGCTAATTATTTCTATTTACATCGCTGTACTGCTTACAGGATAGCCCTTGATGAAAATTCGAAGTAAACCCATAATAGGTTGTTATTACAAAACAACCCATAAAAAGTAATTACTTAAACGTTTCATATAACCAAACATTTATTGACTGGGCCTGACACCAACATAAATTTTGTTGGCAGCCTCGCTCTTGACTATTGCCCTCTGCGTCATGTTGGGAAAAGTCAAGACCTCGAGTGCCAAAAAAATTGCTGTTGCCCTCAGACCCAGTCAATAATTGTACAATGTTAACTTTTATCATTTCCATTTAAAATTAATCTTTAACAGGCCGGTAATAGTAAGGCTCTTTTTATATCCCCCATCTACTCATAATTATTTATTGAGGTGTGATAATTGCTGTATAAACACATGACGTGACGATCATTCCCCCCCCCCCCACCCACCCAAAAATCTCAAAGAAATGAGATTTGAAAATTGTGACACACCATGTTCGAGTTATCTCCCTTCTCAGTTGTAATATGAAGTAAGCAAGTGACTGTTGGATAACAGTTTTTATCATACCTGTTTATTCACTTGGTCAGGCAATATGGTAAAGAGATTTAACATGCATAAACGACCATTTGTACTAGATAATCAGTGGCGGATGGTAGTGGTGTTTAATATAAAGAGGAATTATATGGGAGGGAATTTCCTCTTCACGAAATAGTGGCATTATGCAAGTTTGGCATTATAACGGGGGTTGATGTATTGAAAGAGACCTGTATATAGACGGTAACTGGTAAACATTGTGAAAGATCAATGTCAAAACATTCCTTATTAAGTTATATTTACTAATCTTTTACTTACAAGTTGACCTTGATGACTAAATTGATACAATTTCCCATCAACACATCCGACACATGGCCCACATTTGGTGAATGTTGGTGAAGAAAACACAGGTTTCCCACAGTCAAATTTCCACAAATCATTCCCGGTTACCTTTAAAATAGAATTCTACAACATTTGAATAAGAATTTTAATTGACAAAAATTATATGTACATGCAGATGTATTTTGAGAAATAAATAGTATGTTTACAAGATGAGAAATTGTCCTGTTTTAGCATAGCTAAATCAAGTCTCCTTTTCAAGGAAATGAAAGAGTACTGTTATGTCTTTGACAATGTTTAGTTCAAGAGAAATATTGTATTAATTAATGTTTGTTAATAATTGACACATATATTTAATTCATTGAATATTTGATGGAAGTTTGAGTTTGAGGAAGTTTATGTGTCAATTTCCAATGTTTGTGTAAATTATATAATAGTATGCTATTGTGCTCTGGTGACATAATATGGGATTTAGGAAATGTTTGAATTATGTTACAGTAATTTGGTGTAGTCTGTTGATAAAATGGCTTTGAGGAACTATATTCTAAATGAAGATGGGACATGTATGTAATATAATCACTACAATGGAAATACTGAAAAAGGTTTTTATTGGAAGGTGCACACTGGCAATAAAAATGTGTATACTAGTTAATAGGGACAGCATTTTATTTACCAAATGGCAATAACTGTGAAAAAAAAGGGTAGATCCCAGTAATTTTTGTTCATGACACATCATTTTGATGTCATTACCATGTATACCAAATATCATCCTATCTCAAATTCATAGAGATATGCTTTGGGCAGTACTTTTTAACAAAGGGAAATAACTGTAATAAAAGGGCAGATCCCTATAATATTTTATCATTACACATCTTCTTGATGTCATTGCTATGTATAACAAATATCATCATCTAATTTCAAATACAGAGAAAGTAATGCTCTGGAAAGTATTTTTTAACAAAGGGCAATTACTGTAATAAAATGGTCAATCCTCATAATTTTGTTCATGCCATATTGTCTTGATGTCATTGCTATGTATATCAAATATCATCATTGTATCTCAAATACATAGAAAGTTATGCTCTAGTCAGTATTTTTTTTTGACAAAGGGCAATAACTTTGTAATGAAAGGGTCAATCCCCATAATTTTTGTTCATGACACATCATCTTGATGTCATTACCATGTATATAAAGTATCATGATCTTATCTCTGATACATAGAGAGTTGAGCTCTGCACAGCGTTTTTTAACAAAAGGCAACAACTCTGTAAATAAAGAGCCGATACTCATGTTCATGACACATCGTCTTGATATCATTACCAAATAGTGTCATCCGATCTTAAGTTCAAAGAGAGTTAAGCACCAGACAGGCATTTATTGAAAGAAGAAGAAACTTGTATGAAATTGATATATCTCCCTTCTGCAAAGGGGAGACATAAATATCATGTATAGCACAAATACACTAGATGAAAGTTCAAACTAAACATTTCAACTACTCTAGCCAATCATTATCACTGTAAGGACAAATAAGGTTTAGTGATCTGAAATCTAGAAACATTTACTCATACAATGTAGTTTAGTGCTTTGAAAATATATGACAAATTTACAGATTACTTGAGCAGTTGTGTTTAAATTTATTTGTCAACTTTATGCCATAAAAATCTAGTGCATTTATGTTTACACAGAAATATCTAAAATTCAATTGGCATTTAATTATCTCATTTTACAATCTAACACATGGAAAAGTCTGTCACTGATCAAGTGACAAAAGTCATTTATTCTTCAAATGATACAACACTGGAAGCTAATACAGTATCTTGACATGGAACATTACAGTACCTACACTAGAAATGGAACATTACAGTCTCTACGCTAGAAATGGAACATTACAGTCTCTACGCTAGAAATGGAACATTACAGTATCTAGACATTGAATATAACAGTATTTAGAGAAGGAATTTTATAGTATCTATACATGCAACATTACAGTATTTATACAAGAGGCCCAATGGGCCTTAAGTCGCTCACCTGACAAAATTGGTCAATATTGCAGAAAACATAAAAAATGTGAAAAAGTTAAAATCACTAAAAAACGAAAAATAGTAGGCTCATTGCCGGTGATCACTGAACAACAGGGAAAAACAGTGCAAAATATGAAAATGTCCACTTAAAAGGGGAAATTACTCCGATAAGGATCAACCTGACAATTTAATTCCTGTTGACTTTTTTCGTAGATCTTTGTGTACTGAACATTTTTGGTTCTTTTCCTTTCTATCCATTATTCTTTTCAAGATAAAAGGACAAAACTGTCAAAAACATGTGAAATCCACTTAAAAGGGGAAATAACTCCCATAAGGGGCAATCTGACAATTTTGGCCCAATTGACTTTTTTGTAGATCTTTGCATGCTGAACATTTTCTCTCCTTTCACTTTTAATGTACCTATTATATTTTCAAGATAATGTTAAAAAACATGAAAAATCTACTTAAGAGAAAAAACTCATGTAAGGGGCAACCTGAAAATTTCGACATTTTTGTTGATCTTTGCGTGCTGAACATGTTTGCTACTTTCACTTTTACTGTAGCTATTATATTTTTCAAGATAATAGTCAAAAACACAAAGAATCCACTGAAAAGGGAAATAACTCCCATAAGGGGCAACCTGACAATATTGGCCCTCTTGACATTTTTTGTCAATCTTTGCCTGCTGAACATTTTTGCTTTTTTATTTTTACTCTACCTATTATACTTTTCAAGGTAATCCAAAAACATGAAAAATCCATTTAAAAGGGGGGTAACCTGACAATTTTGGACCTGCTGACATGTTTGTTGATCTTTGCATGCTGAACATTTTTGCTTCTTTCACTTATACTAAATCTATTATACAATATTGGCTGTCTTGACATTTTGTTCAATCTTTGTGTGCTTAACATTTTTGCTTTTTTATTTTTTTTTTTTTTGTTTTGGTTTTTTTTTGCTTTTTTATTTTTACTCTACCTATTTTACTTTTTAAGGTAATGTAAAAAAACATCCAAAAACATGAAAAATCCAATTAAAAGGGGAAATAACTCCCAGAAGGGGCAATCTGACAATTTTGGCCCATGTGACATTTTTGTCGATCTTTGCATCCTGAACAGTTTTGCTTATTTTATTTTTACTCTACCTATAAAACTTTTCAAGATCATGTCAAAAAACATCCAAAACCATGAAAAATCTACTTAAAAGGGAAAAAACTCCTGACAATTTTGGCTGTGTTGACATTTTTGTTGATCTTTGTGTGTTGAACAGTTTTGGTTATTTATTTTTACTCTACCTGTTATACTTTTCAAGATAATGTCAAAAAATTGCCAAAACATGAAAAATCTACTTAAAGGGGGAAATAAATCCCATAAAGGGCAACCTGACAATTTTGGTCTTGTCAACATTTTTGTAGATCTTTGCATGCTGAACATTTTTTTTCTTGCTTTCATTTATGCTTTTCAAGATGTCAAAAAACATCCAAAAACATGAAAAATCCACTTAAAAGGAGAAATAACTACCGTAAGCAACCTGACAATTTTGGCCCTTTTGACTTTTTTGTATATCTTTGTGTGCTGAACATTTTAGCTTCTTTCACTTTTACTCTAGCTATTATACTTCTCAAGATAATAAGGACAACACTTTCAAAAACATGAAAAATCAACTTAAAAGGGAAAAAACTCCCATAAGGGGCAACCTGACAATTTTGGCCCTCTTGACATTTTTGTAGATCTTTGCATGCTGAACAATTTTGCTTCTTTCACTTATACTCTTCCCATTATACTTTTCAAGATATTGCCAAAAACATCCAAAAACGAAAAATCATTAAAAATCCAATTAGAAGGGGAAATAACTCCCATAAGTGGCAACCTGACAATTTTGGCCCGATTGACATTTTTGTCAATCTTTGCCTGCTGAACATTTTTGCTTTTTTATTTTTACTCTACCTATTTTACTTTTCAAGGTAATGTCAAAAAACATCCAAAAACATTAAAAATCCAATTAAAAGCGGCAACCTGACAATTTTGGCCCAAGTGACATTTTTGTCGATCTTTGCATCCTGAACATTATTGCTTATTTTATTTTTACTCTACCTATAAAACTTTTCAAAATAATGTCATAAAACATCCAAAACCATGAAAAATCTTCTTAAAGGGAAAAAAGGGAAAAAACTCCCATAAGGGGCAACCTGACAATTTTGGCCCAAGTGACATTTTTGTCGATCTTTGCATTCTGAACATTATTGCTTATTTTATTTTTACTCTACCTATAAAACTTTTCAAAATAATGTCAAAAAACATCCAAAACCATGAAAAATCTACTTAAAAGGGAAAAAACTCCCATAAGGGGCAACCCGACAATTTGGCCCAATTAACTTTTTGTAGATCTTTGCATACCAAACATGTTTACTTCTTTCATCTCTACCTATTATACTTTTCAAGATATTGTCAAAAACATCCAAAAACGAAAAATCGGCTGAAAAGGGGAAATAACTCCCATAAGTGGCAACCTGACAATTTTGGCCCGATTGACATTTTTGTTGATCTTTGCCTGCTGAACATTTTTGCTTTTTTATTTTTACTCTACCTATTTTACTTTTCAAGGTAATGTCAAAAAACATCCAAAAACATTAAAAATCCAATTAAAAGTGGCAACCTGACAATTTTGGCCCAAGTGACATTTTTGTCGATCTTTGCATCCTGAACATTATTGCTTATTTTATTTTTACTCTACCTATAAAACTTTTCAAAATAATGTCATAAAACATCCAAAACCATGAAAAATCTTCTTAAAAGGGAAAAACTCCCAGAAGGGGCAACCTGACAATTTTGGCCCAAGTGACATTTTTGTCGATCTTTGCATCCTGAACATTATTGCTGATTTTATTTTTACTCTACCTATAAAACTTTTCAAAATAATGTCAAAAAAATCCAAAACCATGAAAAATCTACTTAAAAGGGAAAAAACTCCCATAAGGGGCAACCCGACAATTTGGCCCAACTGACTTTTTGTAGATCTTTGCATACCAAACATGTTTACTTCTTTCATCTCTACTTATTATACTTTTCAAGACAATGTTCAAAAACATCCAAAAACATGAAAAATCCACTTAAAACGGGGAAAACTCCTTTAAAGGACAATCCAACAATTTTGGCCCTCTTGACATTTTTGTCTATCTTTGCGTGCTGAACATTTTACCTTCTTTTATTTTTAATCTAGCAATTATACCTTTTAAGACAAATAGGACAAAACTGTCAGAAACATAAAACATGAAAATCCTTTTAAAAGGGAAAAAAACTCCCATAAAGGACAACCTGACAATTTTGGCTGTCTTGACATTTTTGTAGATCTTTGCGTGTTGAACAGTTTTGGTTGTTTATTTTTACTCTACCTGTTATACTTTTCAAGATAATGTCAAAAAATTGCCCAAAACATGAAAAATCTACTTAAAAGGGGAAATAAATCCCGTAAGAGGCAACCTGACAATTTTGACCCTCTTGACTTTTTTTGTAGATCTTTGTGTGGTGAACATTTTTGCTTCTGTAACTTTTACTCTAGCTATTATACTTTTCAAGATAATAGGACAAAACTGTCAAGAACATGAAAAATCAATTTAAAAGGGAAAAAACTACCATAAAGGACAACCTGACAATTTTGGCTGTCTTGACATTTTTGTAGATCTTTGCGTGTTGAACAGTTTTGGTTGTTTATTTTTACTCTACCTGTTATACTTTTCAAGATAATGTCAAAAAATTGCCCAAAACATGAAAAATCTACTTAAAAGGGGAAATAAATCCCATAAAGGGCAACCTGACTATTTTGGTCCTGTCAACATTTTTGTAGATCTTTGCATGCTGAACATTTTTTCTTGCTTTCATTTATGCTTTTCAAGATGTCAAAAAACATCCAAAAACATGAAAAATCCACTTAAAGGGGGAAATAACTACCATAAGCAACCTGACAATTTTGGCCCTTTTGACTTTTTTGTATATCTTTGTGTGCTGAACATTTTAGCTTCTTTCACTTTTACTCTAGCTATTACACTTTTCAAGATAATAGGACAAAACTGTCAAAAACATGAACGATCCACTTAAAAGGGAAAAACTCCCATAAGGAGCAACTTGACAATTTTGGCCCTGCTGACATTTTTGTAGATCTTTGCATGCTGAACATTTTTGCTTCATTCACTTTTCACTACCTATTATACTTTTCAAGATAGTGTCAAAAAACATCCAAAAACATGGGAAAAAAGGGAAAATAACTCACACACCTGACAATGAAATATTTGTAGATTTTTGCAAGTCGCTCATTTTAAGGTAACAGTTTTTTCTCTAGCTTAAATAATTTTGGAGATATCTCTAGCTTTAATAATTTTGGAGATACATGTATTAAATCAAAAATATCTGCTGACTCATTTGTTCTATATTTAGCCATGTTTGATCCTAGCCCCTCTTAATTCGCAAACTTTATGCAGCTTTACATTGTTATACTTCCTGTCAAGTTTGGTTCAAATTGGTCCAATGGTTCTGGAGAAGTAGTCAAAAATTTTGAAAGTTCAGAAAAAAAAATTATATTTTTATTTAAGTGCATATGACCTTGACCTTTGACCACATGTCCTTGAAATTTTGTCAAAATGATCCTCAGGTAATTTCTAACAACTTTCTCATATATCTTTGTTTACAAAAAGTTGATCAGTTTTGAGTTATTGAACAATCTATAATACTAATATATCCTGTGTTACTGAAGTGCCATGGACATGGAAAATTAGTGTATCTAGACATGTATCTAATCACAGAACATTACAGTATCTAGTCACATAATATTACAGTATCTATAATACTGAACTCCACAAATTACATGTAATGCTGTAATATTTATCGGAAAACAAAAATTGGTTTTCAGTGTTATTAAACGGGTGTTTTCATACTGATCCTGTATTATGTCCGAGTACAGTCGTATTGAGATGAGGTCAGCTGTATTGACTCAAGGCGGAGCCGAGGGTCAATACAGCTGATCCAGACCCAATATGACTGTAAGGGGACATAATACAGAATCAATATGAAAACACCGATTTCATGACACCTTTAATAACCAAAGACTTAAAATAACCAACAAAAGTCTATTAAAATAATAAATTTATGTGAAGCTGCTGTAATCAAAATAACCTTTGACAATATTCCTTTTACTGCTTCTACAATTAGTGATCATTAAATAATTCCATTATAATTATTGCATCATAAGCAAGTGACATCAGATATGTCCAATTCAATGAAGGTTGTAAAAATGTTGCTTTTGTACATTTTGTTTATGACAGATCTGCATCATTTTAAATGTTAGAAAAGCTTTATAGGCCTACCAAAAAGACAGTCATACAGACATAAAATTGACAGTTTTCGCTGTATATCCCATAAGATATTAGATCAAACAAAGACTGTAAGTTATAATGACATGAGTCAAAATGCCAATCACATCTTTCCGTCTTGTGCATTTCTGTCTGAGACTCATGGAATCATATTTTCTTTGTTTCCATATGCTAAATAAAGAAATTCCATTCTAGAATGTTTAATTATCAGGAAATCGATTATAGTCCATTCCAGTATCCTCCCGATTTACCATAATACTTTCAAAGCTGGGTTATTTTCTCAAAGGTTCCAATCTCGAATCAGAACTGGAAGTGAAAATTCTGTATTAGACCGGTTAAAATTTCTGTATTAACCAGTTTTTTTATTAGACCTGTACTAATGACCAGTTCTCAGACACACAGAATCATATTAAATGGACAATTTCCAGTGTATTTTAAGTAATTGGTTAACAATACACCATATTCATCCATTAAAAATTCCATAATTGTATTATATATGGGCAAGAATTCACTAAGGTGAAATTTGAAATAATTTCTTGTCAAAACAGTTTGTATACCTAAACCATGGAGAAGGTAACAATTCATAGACATTTTTTTATGTTTTGTTATATGATTAAATGAATAAACTATCAAAAAATCATAATAATATGCAGTTCATTTTTCAACTGTGCTTAATTCATCATATTTCATAAGGGCACACACAAACAAAATCAGGGAAAAAATTGTGACATTTGATACCATGTGTATTTCAATTGATCGCTACATCACCGCTTCATGTCATTTGGCAATTCTTATGGCAGTAATATGTTGACTAAAAACGTGGTTTCCAAGTGGTGTAGCGTTTCTACTTTTTTAAGTCTTGACATTTTAAAATTATGTGAAATTAAATTAGTGTGATAGTACGTAACATATTTTTGTCAAATACAGGTTACGTACTGAAACCTGCCACAAGGGATATGTTACTTGCGGAAGGTGATCGGAATTTTCGTAAATAAAGTCGTTTACACCCTGGGTAGCTAGATCAAGTCCTAGTTTGGATCTTCCAAGTAAACTGAAAAAATGTTTGATCTCGTGATTAATAATGGCATTTTCATGTCAAAAACACACATTACGTACTGTAAAAAATGAAAAAAGTATTTTTCTCTCCCGAATGTTAACGTTTACGACATCCGACATAATTTTGCAACAACGGATTTCTGGCAACACGAGGTAACTAAAAAGGGGGGAAAGAAGCATGGAGAACGCTGACGGCGAAAGTTTGTTATTTTGTCAAATATTTGTAGAAGTTACGTACTGTCAACAATGACAAAAGATAGTTATGAAACGGATTCATTAAAAAATATTCATTCCAAGCTTTTCTATTAAATCAAATAGCAAGACTCGTTCATTTTGTTTCAAAATATTGTCCTTTCACAACAAGAAGCATGGAGAATGCTGATTTACTAAAATTACATTATAATAATCAGTTTTCACACGAGGTTCAGCCATTATTTCTTAATTTAATTTTCTTGTGAATGTTACGTACACCACTTACAAATAAAATTTCCATTTCTTGTAGGATAAAAAGATGGATTTATTTTCTAAAAACATCTTTGTAACAAAGTTTAAGAATTTATGGATAAACATTTTAAAATATTTTCTTGTTTCTTCATGCAAAGCAATTTTATAAAACAGTACGTAACATTGACAAGAAAAAAAAAGTATTGTTCCTTTTGATACTGAAATTGTGAGGTAACTAAATGCAATCACTGTTCATTTAGAAGTGTTTTCCAGTAGAAATTGAAGTTCCAAAATTAAATATCTGAAGACAATTGATAGACAGTTCAATTGTGTTTTTAATTTTATATTTTGTCAACGTTACATGCTGCAAAATTATTAGAGATTGAGCATTGTACATTTTTTTAACTTCGATCATAAGTCATTATATATATATTTTTAATGCCTCCAGTGATATACTATTTATTGGCAATATTTTTTAAATTTAAATATTTAATTTAATTTTTGCTGCAATTGTCACACTTTTAGGACCATTAGTGAATTCTTGCCCATATATAAAGGAGTGGATTACAATTTATACTCTGTAATACTCACAGGGCATATGGCCAACACAGTGCCCATTAAAGTACAAACAACTGCCATGTGTGGGTCAGTGTGAATATATAGAGAAGAGAAGATACTTCCATTACCAAGATTCCTTGACCAAACACATTTGTGTTTCTGTAAATAAAAAAAGGAAATGAATTCATGTAAAGTCTGATAACATAAGCTTTCCTACCTACATCAATATAATTCTAGAGTGTCATAAAAGTTTACATTTATCATATTTCGTCCTTAAGTACCACAAATAATACAAGATATGCCCGCTGTGAACTCCCTACCCCTTAAAACATATTTTCCATTGTGTAAGGAAAACAACTACCGGTACATTTTTAGGAAAGTACAATGTACTAGAGACTCTATACCAAATTTCAACAAAATAGCATGACAAATAAGAAATTAACTGAATTTTGAATTTTTTTCTAAGATATGCCAAATTTTGACAAAAAAAAAAAAAAAAAAAATCTATGGTCATGAGGTTTATTGGTTATTGAAAATATGGACCAAGTATCATTAGAATAGGTAAAAGAATGAAAATGTTAGAAATATTACTTATCATGACAAGGAAAATTAATCGATAGAAACCATACAGATGGACAACCAGAGGCATAAAAGCCCGTATCTTATGGAAACTTAAGTTATGATATGGAATATTGTATTAAAAAACTAGAACTACAGGCTATACTGACCAAGTTTAATTTCAATTTGCAAAGCAGTTTCAGATGTGTATCCCCATAGGATCTAAAGTGAAACTATGTTATCCATTGGAAGCCTTCTTGGATGAGATGTGGACCTACTGAACATAATTTTTACAGGTTGCCAACCAAATAATATTGTGACTAAGTTTGGTTCCAACTTGCCTGGTGGTTTCAGAGGTCAAGAATATCTCTGTCCATTGAGTTCAATGTTTAACCATGTTTTGCACTGATGGCCATGTTTTTTTGGTCGATGGGAAATTTTTTAGCAATCTTACTAAATGAGGATGATTTTTGTGTAGTATGGATCAAATCCACCCAATAGTTTAGGTGTTCTGCTTGGGAAATGATTTTCTGTAACTGTGACCTGGTTTCCAGAAAGTAGGTCAGACAAGCCTTAGTACCACAAAAAGCACATGAGGATTATTTGTGTGAAGTATGGTTCCAATCCACCAAGTAATTTAGGATTTCTGCTCAGGAAACTATTTTCAGTAACTTTAATCTAGTTCCCAAAAGGTCTGACAGGCCTAAGCACATTAAGGGCACATGAGGATCATTTGTGTGAAGTATGGTTCCAATCCATCCAGTTGTTTAGGATTTCTGCTCCAGAAAGGAAATGTGAACCATTTTTCCAGAAAGAAATAACTCAAAATTAGGTTATCAGACTCATCCAAAATTTACAGGGTAGATAGATCTTGGCCTGACAATCATTTCTGGCTAATTAGTTCTGACATGTTTTGGTTAATTTTTAAGCTAATTTCCAAAAACTACAAAATAAAAAAATTAAAAAATCAACATTTCAGGGGATATAACTCAAAATCGGGTCATCAGGCTCTTCCAAAATTTTCAGGGTTGACAGATCTTGTTCAGTGGATCATTTCTGACTGATATTTTGGAGAGTTTTGTTTTGTTTTTAGCTATTAGCCAAAAACTCTGAAAATCATTAAGAATCAACATTTCAGGGGCAATAACTCAAAATCAGGTCAATTGACTCAACAGAAATTTTAAAGTTAGATAGATCTTTTTTTTAGATGTTTACGACAGACGGACGGCAGATGCCAAGTGATGGCAGGTGAGCCAAAAATGACATGAAACTCATGAAAAGCTATGCTATAGCCTATTTGATGATGAGGAGACTTTACATGGGCAAAAAATGTCCAAAGTGAAAATTATTTTCAGGGATTGTATTGGTGAAGTATACATGGCAAATATTATGCCTCTATCTCTTCTGGTTCATAAGTTATGGCAACAAATATTTGATTCAAGTATAAAGGTCATAATCCAGGTCAGAGTGTGTCTGACCAAGGTGTCATTTGCAAGAATTTATGTATCCATGCAAAAAACAAAGTTTCTATCTTTTATTGTTCAAAATTTATAGCAACAAATAATTTTTGTAAAGAAAGAAAATTTAGTGTTAAATGTCAGGTAAATTAAGGTAATTTACAGTTAGAGTCATTTAGAGCTAAGGTCATGGTCAAGGTTACAAGGTCATTGACTTTCATGTAATCCATATGGGTTGCATTAGTGCACTATGCAAGCCAAATTTGAAGCTTCTATCTTCTATGAATCAAATGTTGTGTGATAAGTAAAAAAAAGCTATTTTTAGTATTTAGTCAATCACGGTCACATTGACTTTGGTGTCATTCCAAAGGCTTTCATAAGTGGAGTATGCATGGTGGAAAAACCCATGCAAAGAGTCTTAATTCAGGGTTTGGAAATATCAATTAAAAAAATCTATGAAAGCTGGGAGAGAAAAGTAAGAAATTGACAAAATTAAAACTTTTTTAAAGAATAAAGTACAGTCAAACCTCGTTATCTCGAAGTAATTGGGACCAAGCAAAAAATTCAAGAAAAACAGGTCCTCAACTTAAAAGGTCTGTCAATAAATACAATCCCGATTCCTCTCATGAGCATCTCGGTTGTTGCCAGAATACTTGTAGGCTTACGTGCATATTGTTTGTCTCTATCGTCAGCATATGTGCACAATGATGGCTACAAATACCATTTGTTTTATTAAACAATATTTAAGCACATTAAAAGGAATTAATTATTTTTGAGTATTTATATCTTAATACAGAACTGTATTGGCAAATAAACATCATGCACGTTTTAACAGAAACAACCCATGCTTCTTTTTAAATCATGTAAGTGACACTATCATGACACATTTAAGAACAGAAAATCTAAAGACGAATTGATATAGAAAGTAACATTAGCCATATAAATTTAAGAATGGAGAGTAAAATAAAGGAATTTTTGTGGAGATACTTATTTATTGTATGTACTCAAAACGATACAGAAATCATATTTGTTCAGCACTAGTCATATAATCAAAATGACTTAATGACGATGTACAAAAAATTAATTTCGAGATAACTGGTCAGTTTCACATTGAATCTAAACATTGTGACTAAGTTTTAACATCAACATTAGCGGTTTTTCAACTTTTCCGATCTCGAGTTAACAGGTCTTTTACTAATAAGATATAGAAGGAGAATTGTCGGGACCAGCACTTGATCTCGAGATAACCGGGTAACTCAAGATTAAGATCGCGACATAACAAGTTTTGACTGTATGTTGCATGTGGTGCTAACAGACAAGGTTAAAACAAACTTGAACCTCACAAACTGCACATTGTAGTTGTATAAGAAAAGGTAAGTTTTAGCTTTTTCCTGCTAAAAATATGTCAAGATTATAACCAGTTCTTTTAATTCATTTGAAATCATTAAGATAAAAACTTCAACATGGCATTTTTAACACAGCAAACTCTTAAGCATGTTATACATCTAAATAACAAAATGTGTTATTTATAACCTATCCAAGTATCATATACTTTTACAATTTGACAAAAAATGTTTGGAACAAAAATTAACACTGTATGTAGTTGACTAGGAAAACAAGATGTCATATATTTACAGTCTAGACTTACCTCAATATTGAGTGCATAGATAATCTGATCATGTGACCCAAAAATGACCAATGATGTTACTGGATCTACAGCAGGTGAACATTTGACATGCCCTTGTGTTCTGTATACCCATTGTATTTTTCCACTTGTAATGCACAGTGAATAAATACCACTGTCATAGCAACCTATATGTAAATAACGATACATACATGTAGTAAATCTGGGAAAAAATTCTGTTGAGACTTACATTCAATATATCATGACAAAAAATATTTATTTCAAATGCTGGTGACTCTATGTAAATGTCTGTATGAGTTCCATACTTATAATTACATGAATTAAATTTTGTAGTTTGTACTTGAATTGTCAAAATACAATTTTGTGTAAGATAAAAAATGAAAGTTAAGGTTTTTATACATCAAGTAAAATTTACACAGGTCCTTGAAATAAGTTTAACTTTGAAAACTGTCCAGAAATGTTGATAATAAATCCGTTGTTAATAGCAGTTATTATTGTAAGATTTTAAAGCTAGAGTTTTTACTATTGTTAGGTCAAGATTGGCAACAAAAAGTCTTCCGACATACACACTCAGCAACTTTGAAGTATTGCTCAAATAGATAAAAAGATATGCATTTTAAATGCATCTTGTCATATAATAGTTTCTCAGTTTATCTCTCAGTTCAGTGCAAAGTGCAACTTCCAAAAACATATCCTTGTTCAGACCATTAATTTTGTCCGGTTTTCGGAGGGTTTAGTTTTTGGAAGTTGACCTAAAATCAGTACTTCCAGTCAGTTCCAGTTTAAACACCACTGCCCGTTCCGAGTTTTTGTATGTACTGTATACTAGTCTTTGTACCTTGTGTATCTTACCAATGTTTTTTGTCAATTCATACGTTGTTAATCATTTGAATTTCATGATTTAAACATAGTGTTTGTTGATTCAAAAGTTTTTATGAAATTTGACTGATGTAAACACCAAATAACAAGCATGTTTGCCAATGCCATGTGTTCTCGCTCCCCTCTTGAAAAATCAATATTTGACCTAGAATCTGATTACAATTAATGAGACTCTTGTGGGATGCTGTTTTACGGGACACATGTAAGTATTTTCCATGGTTTGTTGATAAATGTTTTAATACACAAAACTCTATAAACAGCTTGGTAGATCTATAAATTGTTTTAACTAATCATTTACCAAAAAATTATTTCTATAATAATGAATCGATAGGCATACATTTAGAAATGAGAAGTCAGTCATGGAATTAAAAAAAATCAAGGTAATTTAATTCGGATAGAAATCCTTTTCCAAACATCCAGGTAATTACCTTTAATATCAGTCGAAACACAGCAAGTTATGCAAACGCAAAATGACTCAAGGCAAACTACTTGTGTTTTTGATTTGATTTTTTGTTTTACGCCATACTCAACAATTTTTCAGTCATATGATGGTGTCCAGTTTTTATAGGTGGAGGAGAAACCCCGGTCACCCGGGTAAAGACCACCGACCTTCCGCAAGAAAACTGGCAAACTTTCCCACTTAATTCGAAATGACCCTAGTGGGATTTGAACCAGAGGTGAGAGGCCTTGTGATTAAAAGTGCAATGCTCTAACCACTCGGCCACGGAGGCCCCCAAATTACTTGTGTACATGGGAATATACAGTCCTGAAATCTTGCAGATGTTAATGATCTCTGTCACGGTTGAACAGCATAGCGAAGTCACCACAGGTAAGGTCGGTATTCAAAGGGAATTTTAAGTACATTAACATGATTTCGCTGTGAAAATTTTGTCTGGTGTGTGGAATTTCGATGGATTGGTTTTTAGAAGTTTTTTTTAACTATAAAATAATAGAAGAAAATCCGGACTTTGGCAACATGATCGGTATCAGGAAGAGTTTAGTTTTTAGAAGAATCTATTTTCGGAAGTTGCATTAGTAAATTCTGAATTGAAAACAAATTATAAAAACTTGTAGACCTTTATATTAACTCATTGACCCCCTACATTTGGATTGCTCTAAGTCATTGTTTTACAGAAGGGGCCATTTTTTTTAGGAGTTGATGAAATTTACAGTATTGCAATACTAACCTACAATGATAAATTTACCGCATAAACTGACACAAGCAGAAGATTCTATTCTACCTCCAAGGTATGTCTCCCATAGCAACTGTCCAGTTTCCATAACAATGGCACAAACCTTGTGTGAATGAGATCCTATATAAACAATATGTTGTCCAATTCTAAAACAGAAGAAGAACAGCTAAAATATGATAACTGTTCAAGACACACATGTTTAAAAATGTTTAAAATTACATGTAATCGGATGTAACACTTGTACTCTTTAAAATGAAAAACAATCTTTTCCTACAGAGAGAGAACAACAATGAATAGTCCGTTTGCTCTCCATTGAAACTGGGGTTTTGTTAAATTTCTTAAATTTCACTTAATCATCAAATTTGAATTTTAAAGCAATGTTTTAATTTTACAATACATAAAAAATTGTGAATATGCAAATTTTGGTTAGCTAATAAAACTTTTACCCATTTACTGAAATACAAATTTTTAAAAACATTTGTGTGAGTAAATGCCGAGTTGATAAAACAGCACCCATAATTCGTTCTGATTCATGCATAATTATGTTATATGCAAAACAGACATTATGGGTCATAAGACAGTATGGGTTTGTATTATGAATTCATAATTATTTTTTAAAAAATTGAAATTATAAGTGCATCATTTTTAATATAATGTGCAAAACTATGTTACTGAAATAATTTCATCTTATTAGTAAGTAGTATTCATGACATGCTGGATGTAAAACAAAATAAAATAAACAAAAAATATTAACTTGAAACTCATGTTGACTTGCAATTGTGAGATGATCCCTTATTGACCAGTCTACATGAATTAATTGTGTGACAACTTTAAGTAAGGCCTATTCATGAATGTTTTTTCCTGTGAAAAAAAAAATACTGAAAATTTCACATCCTTCTGTATTAAAATATTTGCTTATCAATGATCATACATATGAATTTAAATGCATCATTTGATAATTAAGGCAAAATGATATTTCATAGATGAGGAGCACTGCATATAAGTAGCAGGCACATTGACTATTTAAAGGTATTCATGTGGTTTGAAAGCTGTTTATAATACAGTATTATGGCTGTTTAATGTATTGGTTTTACACCAACATAAAGTTTCTTGAAATTTGAAAGAAAACTTACATTATTAGTAATGAGAAACTTTCCCCCTTGAATTGCTTGATGCAATTACAATTCATTTTTAGTTATGTATAACCTTTAAAATAATAATGATAAGCATTTGAAATATATAAATTATGTAGTTTTTGCAAAAAAAAACAACTAAACCTAAGTTTCAATGGAGAGCAGAATATACAAGACATATAAGTAGAATGTACATCATGGATATAAGAAAGCATGACTGTTAGTGATTGTAAATAAACAGTAAAATGTAATATTAAACATTTAAAAGTAATATTATCAATCAAACACACATGGATGTGCACTAGTACATTTGGAAATATAAATACCAATATTACCAAAAATTTAATAACAAATATGAAAACAAATTGAAAAACACTGTTACCTATTTAGTACAATTAATGGTGAGGCATCTACACATTTTCCTGTATTGTGTCTCCATGCCTCAACACATTCTATCTTCCAATCCCTTACTTTCATTGGAACAACCTGACAACTGTTTAATTCCATAGCCTCTACAACTGCTTTCCTGCACTTTGTTCTATTTTCACACAGTTTAATTTCTGTATTTAAGTTTTTTGTAAGTGTGCTCGTGACACTAAAATCTCCTGCTTTTGGTTCAAGTTTTCTTTTTGTTTTACACACAGATAAGTTTATTTTTGTATCAGTTGTTGCCCTTTCCTTGTTGCTCATATCAACTCTGGTTCTTTGACACAGACTACTACTGACCTGATCTTTCTGCACAAAGCAATACTTTGAACTCTTCTCAACTTCAAACCTATCCCTAAACCTGCACTTACAAATATTAGTGCACTTAGGTGCAATGTTGTAATTATGTGTATTTTGTTGACTCACATTCAGTTCATTAAAATCTTTACATGTAAAACGCTGGTTACATCTACTGAATGAAGAAAGCCCAAATCCATCAGTGCAAAATAAATCAAGATATTTGGAATGTTTTGATCTCTGACCTACACTGTCATTGATATCAGAAGTGTTGTTCCTTTCTGTGTTCCTATCATAAAGATCAGAAGTGCTGTTTCTTTCTGCATGTTCTGTGTTTCTGTCATAAAGATTAGATGTGTTGTTAATTTCTGTGTTTCTATCATAAAGATCAGAAGTGCTGTTAATTTCTGTGTTCCTATCATAGAGATCAGAAGGATTGTTAATTTCTGTGTTCCTATCATAAAGATCAAAAGTGTTGTTCCTTTCTGTGTTTCTATTATAAAGATCAGAAGTGCTGTTTCTTTTTGTGTATATCATTTTTCTCTTTTTAGGTAGTATGTTATTTTCTTTCAACTTCAAATGTTTAGGCAGATTAGTTCTTCCACTTGATACATTCTCTTTTTCAGCTTGTCTTTGTTTTTGCTCAGTCTCGTGTTCAATTTCCATTTGCATTTTACAAAACTCGTCATTTTCCTCAGCAGTGAATTTTATGACACACATTTCTATGTATGAAAAAACATCACAAAAATTCTTGTTGAGTATAAATTCCAGTAACATTGGTAACTTAAAACCAAGAGCAGTTTCCAGTTTATTACTCAGCTGCATAGCTGTTAGTGAATCCCCTCCATTGGCAAGAAAGTTTTCGGAATCTTTCAATGAATCAAGTTTCAACACATTCTGAAAAATGAATTATGAATCATAGTACATTGTTGTATGCATGACACATGTATGATGACTGGAAAATAAATACCACACTGTACAAACACCTATCATATTATACCTATCATCCAAAGTCAATCATAAACAAATGGTAACAAGTGTGCAAACTAAAACTATTGCATGTTATTTAAGACTACACAAATTAATGAGAATCCATGAATTAATGAGAAACAGCCATGCAACATAGGACAAAAGACCTATCACATTAACATACAGCAATGGACAAAAGACTTAACACGATAACATACACAAATAAACAAAGGACCTATCACATAAACATACAGCAATGGACAAAAGACTTATCACATTAACATACACAAATAAACAAAGGACCTATCACATAAACATACAGCAATGGACAAAAGATTTAACACGATAACATACAGAAATGGACAAAAGACTTATCACATTAACATACAGCAATGGACAAGACTTTTCACATTAACAAAGGACCTATCACAATAACATACAGCAACGGACAAAAGACTTATCATGTTAACATACAGCAATGGACAAAAGACTTATCACATTAACATACAGCCATTGACAAAAGACTTAACACGATAACATACAGCAATGGACAAATAACCTATCACAATAACATACAGCAATGGACAAAAGACCTATCACATTAACATACAGCAATGGACAAAAGACTTAACACGATAACATACACAAATAAACAAAGGACCTATCACATAAACATACAGCAATGGACAAAAGACTTTTCACATTAACATGCAGCATTGGACAAAAGACTTATCACATTAACATACAGCCATTGACAAAAGACTTAACACGATAACATACAGCAATGGACAAATAACCTATCACAATAACATACAGCAACGGACAAAAGACCTATCACATTAACATACAGCCATTGACAAAAGACTTAACACGATAACAAATAGCAATGGACAAATAACCTATCACAATAACATACAGCAACGGACAAAAGACTTATCACGTTAACATACAGCAATGGACAAAAGACGTATCACATTAAAACACAGCAATGGACAAAAAACTTATCACATTAACATACAACATTGGAGTAAAGACGTATCACATTAACATTCAACATTGGACAAAAGACCTATCACATAAACATACAGCAATGGACAAAAGACCTATCACAATAACATACAGCAATGGACAAAAGACTAATCACATTAACATACAACATTGGACAAACGACTTATCACATTAACATTCAACACTTGACAAAAGACTTATCACATAAAAATACAGCAATGGACAAAAGACTTATCACATTAACATACAGCAATGGACAAAAGACTTATCATGTTAACATACAGCAATGGACAAAAGACTTAACACGATAACATACAGCAATGGACAAATAACCTATCACAATTACATACAGCAACGGACAAAGACCTATCATGTTAACATACAGCAATGGACAAAAGACTTATCATGTTAACATACAGCAATGGACAAAAGACTTATCACATTAACATGCAGCAATGGACAAAAGACTTATCATGTTAACATACAGCAATGGACAAAAGACGTATCACATTAAGACATACAAACTGGTACGTACCATGACATATCATGTTATGACCTGGCAGCTGGTGCATACCACACTGCACAAGGACCTATCATGTTATGAGAGGGGCCTTGTGACTTATGCAGGGTTTTCCCTGATGCAATAATTCTGCGTATTTACGCGTAAAAATCCTAAATGACGCCTAAATCTATTGCGTCCTAGTGGACACGTTAAATACTTGATATCTTTCAAGATCGTTTGGGTAAATAAACCAAGCATGCGACCTATTTCTACCAGTTTGCTTCTTTTTTATGTCCATTTTTAATTCTTATGTTCTAGTGCAATTCCACAAGAAAACCAAGAAACTGAATTCATCATTTTATTTACAATAAAACAGGAAAATCTTTAACTCTAATATAGATCTAGTATCAACAAGACAACATCGATCATCACTAGGGTTGGTGTTATTCGTCAACCATTAGACGTAGGTCATCCACCAGAATGTGTTACGCCTACTTATTTCCGGTGACGCCTATATTGGAACTCTTCTGTTAAAACAGAGACTACAAAGGTGATCCGATATCGGTTACACCCGTAAAATCCGGAGTATTTATTGTGATTAATATCGATAAATATGAAAGCCGGACATTAAATCTTTTCCCAATCTCACCACTCATATACAGACAATGTAAAAATGGGAAATCGCTGATGAAAATATGCAGAAATTATAAACAATTCCACAGGATAAATACACAAGCGCAGAATAGAAATGATTAGGTCATGAATATGAATGAGAATGAATATGCATTAATCTAATAACGCTAGAAATAACAAATATCAACCGTCAGGTGTAGGATATAAGAAATCAGAATTATTTGTATTATCATAAAATGTACGTGTGTGTAAATACCCTAAAGATGGAAACAATAATTTCGCAAATAAGATTTACATCATATTTTATTTTAAGGAAAATATGTCAATATCCAGGTGCATTAATCTATGCAGATTTAACAGGTCCTATATTAAGATGTCAACCACCAGATGTAGTCCTGGATTATAGCCTATAGGCCTCCACAGAAATTTATTTTTTATTTTATATGTGAACCACTAGGTGTTGGTAATAGCACTGAGGTTGATAAACTCTATTTATTATGAATATACAGTGTAGGCCTCTCTAGATTACTTATATTTAGATGTCAACCATTAGGTGTAGGTAATAGCAATAAGGGAGTTAACACCAATAGGGCATGTTAACACCAATAGTTGTGCATTATAGACCCCTTATCACCCATATCAAGATGTCAACCACCAGATGTGGTCCTATATCTAGTTGTCAAACACCAGGTGTAGTATTGTTATTGGCAGAATACCTATATACAGATGTCAACCACCAGATGTACATAATACCAATAAGGGAGATAACTCCAATATATCATTCACAATCTGAATGTCAACCACCAAGTGTAGTACTCCTATATAATATTTCACTATATGCATGACAAACATCAGCATAGTACATCACTATAGATGTCAACCACCAGGTGTAGTCCTATATCTAAATGTCAACCAATAGGTGTAGTGATACAACTACCAGGTAGTTCTGCATTATAGGCCCCTTGAATACCTATATCTAGATGTCATCCACCAGATGTGGTCTTATATCTAGTTGTCAAACACCAGGTGTAGTATTGCATTATTGGCCTCTTTAGAATACCTATATATAGATGTCAACCACCAGATGTAGATAATAGCAATAAGGGAGATAACTCCAATATATTATACACTATATGAATGTCAACCACCAGGTGTAGTACTATACTATAGACCTCTATCTAGATGTCAAACACCAGGTGTAGTACTACTGAATAGGCCTTTCTAGATTACCTATCTTCAGATATCAACCATTAGGTGTAGTATTATATCTAGATGTCAACCACCAGATGTAGGTAATAGCAATATGGGAGATAACTCCTATAATATTTCACTACATGCATGTTGATCACCAGTATAGTACTACATTATAGACATCTCTAGAATACCTGTATCTAGATGTCAACCACCAGGTGTAGTCATATATCTAAATGTCAACCACTAGGTGTAGTCCTACATTTTTATGACAACTACCGGGTGTACATGTAGTTCTGCATTATAGGTCATCTGTACCTAAAAGATGTCAACCACCAGGTGCAATAAAGGAGATAACTTCAATATATACTGTCATATGCATATCAACCAGGTGTAGTACTACATTTAAGGCCCCACTAGAATACCTATATCTAAATGTCAACCACCAGGTGTAGTCCTAGTTCTAGATGACAAACACCAGGTGTAGTTCTACATAATAGGCCCCAAATACCTGTATCTAGACGTCAACCACCAGGTGTTGATAATAGCAATAAGGGAGATAATTCCAATATATTCTTCACTAACTGCATGTCCCCACCAGGTGTAGTACTAAGTTTAGGCCCCTAGAATACCTCTATCTAGATGTCAACCACCAGTGCAGTGTATAGGATTACGTATCTTTAGATATCAACCACTAGGTGTAGTCCTATATCTAGATGTCAACCAACAGGTGTAGGTAATAGCAATAAGGGAGGTAACTCCAATATATTCTTCAATATATATGCATGTCAACCACCAGGTGTAGTACTATACTATAGGCCCCTATAAAATACCTGTATCTAGATGTCAACCACCACTACAGTATAGGCCTCTTTAGAATAATATAGATGTCAACCACCAGATGTAAATAATAGGGAGATAACTCTAATATATTATTCACTATCTAAATGTCAACCACCAGGTGTAGTACTATACTATACACCTCTCTAGAATACCTATATCTAGATATCAACCACCAGCTGTAGTACTACAGTATAGGCCTTTCAGATTACCTATCTTCAGGGTGTAGTCTTATATCTAGATGTCAACCACCAGATGTAGGCCAATATGGGAGATAACTCCTATAATATTTCACTACATGCATGTCGACCACCAGTATATACTACATTATAGACCTATCTAAAATACCTATATCTAGATGTCAACCACCAGGTGTAGTCATATATCTAAATGTCAACCACTAGGTGTGGTCCTACATTTTTATGACAACTACCGGTTGTAGTTTTGTATTATAGGTCTCTCTATAATACCTATATTTAGACGTCAACCACCAGGTATAGATATTAGCAATAAAGGAGATAACTTCAATATATACTTTACTATATGCATATCATTCAGGTGTAGTTAGACATCCCCACTAGAATACCTATATCTAAATGTCAACTAGGTGTATGTCAGATGTCAACCACCAGGTGTAGGTAATAGCAATAAGGGAGTTAACTCCAATATATTCTTCAAATGTGTCAACCACCAGGTGTAGTACTATACAATAGACTTCTCTAGAATACATATCTAGATGTCAACCAGGTCTCTATACCTATCTTCAGATATCAACCACACTAGATTGTTGTTCTATATCTAGATGTCAACCACCAGATGTAGGTAATCAATAAGGGAGATAAATTCATTATTCTTCAATATAAGCATGTCAACCAGCAGTGAAGTACTATATTATAGACCTCTCTATAATACCTATATTCAGATGTTTAAACATCCAGGTGTAGGTAATAGCAATTAGATAACTCTAATATATTCTTCAATATATATGCATGTCAAACCACCAGTGAAGTACTATTATAGACCTCTCTAGAATACCTTTATCTAGATGTGTAGTTTTATGTCTAAATGTCAACCACTAGGCATAGTCCTACATCTAGATGACAATCACCAGATGTAGTTCTGCATCATTGCCCCACATCAATACCTATATTTAGATGTCAACCACCAGATGTGGTCCTATATTTAGTTAAGGTTGGCATCTCGACTAGGTATTCTACAGGGGCCTATAATGTAATCTACATGTTTGACATGTATATACAGTACCACGGGATGCAAAAGTCACGTCATAGCGGTTCATATAAATCTTGATAAATTCGCCACGAATACATCCTACTCAACGCGGTCGCCGCAGTTTGCGATGGAAAAAATCATCGCGGCAGTTTTGCGATAAAAATTTATCGCCGCAGTTCGCGGCAACAACTTAATATACCGATGATTAATTAGGTTATCTTACTTTACATTTGTCATTACCACCAGGTGGTTGAAAGTAATATGTTTTGTCAATAAGGGAGTATAATGTGGATAGTAAACCAAATGTGTTTTATACTTCAATTTACCGCTGAAACTGCATGTCAATGTGAACATCAGGAGAAAAAGTACGTGTATTTTCTGTAACCTACCATAAGTTTGACTACAATGCTGAAGCACTGTATCTCGAATCTAGCATATTCATCATGATTTGACTTTTTTCTATATCTCGCCAGAGATGTCAAGGAGTTCGCCACTAGGAAAGAATTATTTTAGTTACGCAACCTAGTTTTACTAAATATTTATCAATAAAGGTTCGTTTGAGAATAATGCTTTATCTCACAAATAAGTGACGCGTCTCATTCTTAAAAAAACAAAAAACGCTACAGATATTCTAACCATCTAGAAGCTGAGAAAAATAGTGAGAAATACCGATATAATACGATAGATTGTCAACCAACAGTTGGTGTAGCAGACAAGTTCTTATTTTTGATTATAAAAAAAATAATAAGGGATATGGCTAACTTACCTGAATATGAATTCCGCCTTTTCGTCAATGTATTATCATGCATTTTACAACCATACGTAATTTAGTTTGGCGGTTTGTCTGTAATCATCGTATACTAAGCTCTGTGGGTCCCTATATATAATCGTTAGTTGAGACCTGTATCTATCTAATTGATGTTTTGAATTCGCTACCTGGGAGAGGTGAGATTGTAGCCTATGGAATTTTTCAGTTTAAAAATTAATTTTGGCCCCATCTAATTAGAATACCAAAATGACCTATAATAGAGTAAAAATAAAGATCACCAAAACCAAAACTATGATAAACGAATGTAGAATATTCAATAAGGAGTCGAGTTCATAACAAAAAAATGATAATATTAAAATTCAAAGGATTGGAACTACACTAAATCCAAACCGTAAACGGTTGAGATTGTTCAGTCATGTTGTAAAATTTTACTTTATAGGAGGTATACAAAATGGCCTTCTCTATTAATATTTGACCTATAACTTTTAAAGTATTTTCAACGATTCATATTCGCAATATATGTAGGAAAACGACTACAGTAATTTTAGGCCGTTTTGATAAATTATTATTTTATACCCCACTCATCTTGGCAATATTGTTATAAAGATCAACTCCAATATAGGTAAGTAGTCTTATTTAAATCTTAAAGATGTCTACCACCAGCTGCCTAAGATCCACTATCGTTAATCCACATTATTTGACCAATACAAATATGGCTCCTCGATCAAGACCGCAACCAAAGCCTTACATAACAGGGACAAAAATATTTCCTTACTTGAACTTGAACCTTATGTCAGCGTCACACTGTCAAAAGATAACTCGATGATGTGAGTGTATATAAGGACTTACATCGACGCATGTATGCCTTCATTATCAGAGGGCATATCGAAAAAAAACATAATCTAAAAAAAATACTAAAAATTAAAAAGGATATATGCATTTATATCTAGTATGACAGAAAATAGATTCCATGTTATGCATTTGATAATATATTTTCTAAATGCCCATATGTCAGTCACAGTATGTCGGCATTGTAAAGAACCTTCACTGCTCAATGGTCATAACCGAGCATATGTTTTGGTGGTCCTATATGACTGAAATATTCTTTATGAAACAACGATAAACAAAACGGTTGTATATTACACACGTTTTTAAGTACAAATGATAATAATAATAAAAATCTAAAATTCTCCGTGTTCTCTGTATTTTTGAATATTTTCCAAGTTTTAAAAAAACTATTTACAACGTTGCAGAAAAGAATTTCTCCACCAGAATAGATATACTAAAGCATATATATTGGTAAGATAAAACGCGTTAAAAATATGAAAAACTCCTTTCATATTCGACCGGTAGTAAATGAGGTAGGGGCGTACATCCTTTACGCCATAATAGTCAATTCTTTCATCTTTCAACCAATCATTTTGATAGTGCAGGCAGTATAATGATGCCGTAGCTATTTCGTGTCACCTTTTGTGATTGACGGAATTCCAGTTTTTTTTTTGAAACTATAAACCTCAAGACATTGATTGAATTCTGACCTCTTAATCGTTAAAAATATGTCGTTGAGAAGGTATCCGTTTCTCCATGATCCAACTGTGTTTGTCGCAGAAATGGTAGTATAAAAGCCCACTTCACAGATTGCTTATCACATTGCGACTCGTCTTCATTCCGGCCAAAATATTTCATTTAACAGACACACTTATAAAGTACAAATCAAGGAATTTTCAAGGAGAGGCGTGGAGTTTATTGTGGGGATAATACCGCATATAAGGGTCAGGATTAAAACTCCCGGAGATGGCCCCCGTGTCACAATAGGTGTCGGCACAATGAAGAACCCTCATGTCGATAGGCAAAATTTTAGTTTAGCCTTTTTGTGAATCACCATCAGGACTTTCTAGTTTGGCTTTTTCATGATTTGTAATTCTATATTGACAAATTGAATAGACTTGATCTACGTAGAATTTCCCCCCACTTATAAAGTCAAGATACCATGTCAACCTAGGTCAAAATATCAAAACAAAAATTATATAAATATATCTCTATGTAATTTTCAGAGCTATAAAAAGGGCTATCAATAAACAAGGCTAGGTCTGTGAGTTTTAGCGTTTAAGACTATCTTAAAGTATGTTAATCCAAATCCTATTGCCCCCCCCCCCCCCCCCCCCCTGAAGAATCATCTTCGTTAATAACATTACTTGATACAGTTATAATGGCTCCTCGTGAAGATAAATTACATATATTCAAAACATTCTGGGTGAACAGGGTATAGTGACGGGGTCATAAATCGGCTCAAGAGATAAAACTCGCATTCCTATACGCGTAAGTCAAGAAACTGTATCTATTATATATAATATTGACTAATTAAAAAAATTGATATCGAATATTATAAAAACATATATTATTACATGTATATTTTAACCAAAAAACATCAGTTGTAGGTAAAAAGCGCTATAGTTAGGGTGGATGAGATAACTTAATCGAACAAAATTGTATTTTTCAACTGTTAAAAATATAGCATGCATTACATAGACGTCGTAGTCCCCCCCCCCCCCCCCCACCACTATTTTGGCAAAGTGAATAGGTACAAAAAACTTTTCTCGCGTGTGTGTGTATTGGTTTAGCCCCCCCCCCCCACTTCTGGCTAGTTTGTTTAATACCTTTCATTTGCTACGCCTATGCATGTATTTCAAACGTTTTATTTTCAGTTCTAAATTATTAAATTGTATTTTTGGATCATTAGTCCTACATCTAGATCGACACAATCAAGGGAAACTGTGCATTTGTAATTGTTTCTATTTATCTTTCGCATCATTTACGCCCCAAATTATTTTAAAGAGAGTAAAATATACCTATAAAATAATTAGATGTATAATATATTTGCCAAATGTGGTCCATTTATATATACATAGTTATCGGAAATAGGGGGCTTAGCCCCCCCCCCCCTTTTTGCAAAGATAGAACAAATTGAAAATTAGGGTATAGTCCCCAGACGTTTCTGGTTTGTGTGTGTGTGTGTGTGTGTTTTAAGTTGGTTAAGCCCCTCCACATTCATTTTGCTTCCGACGGCCTATAATAGTCGACAACTTTCAACCATCTTCCACCCAATCATTTGATTATGCTGTCATTGCATATTTCATGTCACCTGATAGTTGACGGAATTGATCAGTATGTATTTATTGATTTTGCATCAATTATTACTCCCTTGTGATAAGATTTTCAAAGATCGTTGGCAGTTGACATAATACATGTAATTAATGTCATTCTGATTTTTTATTATTAGCAAGTTTAAATCGTGTTGTATATTTTATTTAAAAAAAAAACTACTGTTTACCTGGTGCGTAGTTGACGATGACTAATTCCAGATTAATTTGCATATGAAAAATCAGACATTTTAATTTTGATCAGCTATAGCTTGTTACAGTACATGTATATGTTGAAATATTTTCAAACGAAGGTTTACTTGCGGAGGCCTGTGGTCTCTCCCCGTACATTTTGAAGATATATCATAATAGAGTTTTTTACATATGCATTTTTTGTTTTGAGATAAGAATATCCCAACGATTGCTATTCTCCAAACCTGTATGAGTTCATTTGTTGGTGTTAAAATAAGTTTTTTGAAACCTAATCTTGTATAAAGCATCGAATGGTAAAAACTTTTTAAAAAGACTTTGTAAAAAGTTTTATCCGCGTGATAATTGTATGTACGAAATCGGGTACAGACCTTGAACTTTTGCTTTACATGTATATTAGTAACCACTTTTAATCTTAATTTAAAATAAGGGTATTGGAGTTATTAAAGTCGGGTAGCCAACCAAATTCAATTACATTAGCTTTATAATCATAAACGTCCGGTAGTTTAAGTGGAATGGTTGACATTCTATATTTATACTAGTATCGCATACATCTATTGAGTAATTTTAAAGTCATGGGAACCTATATTATATGCAGCAGGCGAAGAACTAAAAACCAAACCAATGAAACAAAACATATGGTTAAAATATTGGGAATGAGAAATATATCTTTTGACCGAGCAAAAATACATGTGTGGAGAGAGAGAGAGAGAGAGTTAGAGAGAGAGAGAGAGAGAGAGAGAGAGAGAGAGAGAGAGAGAGAGAGAGGGAGAGAGAGAGAAAGAGATTTCAGAACTTCGAATTTTTAAGCCCGTCACAAATTTGGCTTACAGGTTTGGTTGTTTTATAATCCAGATACGTAGATATAGGTAGGTATTCAAAAGAAAATAAACCTCGATAGGGAAGTGCCTATAATTTTGTCGATATTTACTACATCATAATGGTAAATTGACATACATGTATATCACGGTATTTAGTTCGCATATATAAAATAAGAAGGTCCCACGTCAAAATTGTGCAGAAATGTGATTACTTCGACGATAACTTTGAAGACGGCTTGGGTAATAATTTCATTACATGAAAAGAACTTTGGAGTTTGATGCAATTATCTGTTGAACAAAGTCAAAGTCGGGGGTTTTTGTTTGGTTTGGGATCAATTTGAAGGTACATATTTCGGGTACGAAGATAATTTCGCATTTAAGCGAATAGTAATGTATTTTTTTTTATTTAATCTCCTCGAAAAAAAAAACTTCCGTTCGTCAATTCCAGTAGTAATACGGAGATCAGCATATTTGCGATGGTACATTTGCGATTTTTCAAACAGCCGCGATTTGCGATGATTTGATATCCCCCGCGATTTGAGTTTCAACCGCCGCGATGACGGCGAACCGGTAAACTTTCATCGCGGACCGCTCATAACTAACCCCGGCGATGACGTAATAACTGTATGAAGAATATATTTGATTGATCCGTTATTACTATAACTTACACATCGTGGTTGACATCTAGATATTTGTATTTTAGTTAATACAGAACTAAACCTATCTAGATAATTTTACAGGGGCTTATAATACAGATACAATTGACATCAAGGACTTGACCTGGGTTTGATAATAAAGGTTACCAATAATGTAACCACATTTGAATTACGATAAGTGCAAAATATATTGGAGTTATCTGCCCCATTGCTATAACCTACACCTGGTGGTTGACATCTATATATAGGTATTCTAGAGGGGCCTATAATGTAGTACCACACCTTATGGTTAACATGTATATAGTGCAAAATATATTGGAGTTATCTGCCTTATTGCTATAACCTACACCTGGTGGTTGACATCTCTATATAGGTATTCTAGAGGGGCCTATAATGTTGTACTACATCTGATGGTGAACATGTATATATTATCTCGCAATATAAAATAAGTATCTCAAAATTTCGAATTATCTCGAGATTTCAAGATAATAATTGAAAATTTCGAGTCCTTATTATCTTTAAAATTCAAAATATCATCTCGAAATTTTGCGTTATTATCTCGAAACTTCAGTTTTCGTAATACTTCAATAAGTACAATTTTCTAATGTATGTATGAGAGTTAGAATGTAGAACCAAACTACCGCTGGGGTTAATAAATATGAAAATATGAAGGTACCTTTAAATATGTTACAAATATATAAAAGGGTGATAAATAACAAGAACCTGGAGATCGATAAAATTTAACGAGTTTTGATTTTATAGAACAAATTTATTAAATTTTAGTAACTACCGTATATAGTTATTAATTTGATTGATTTTATTTTTCAATTATTTATTAATTTATCACCCTACGTTGGCATTTCTTTCATTCTCTGATTGTGTTGTTGTTAAAATAGTTTATTTCCAGAGAGAGAGAGAGAGAGAGAGAGAGAGAGATAGAGAGAGAGAGAGAGAGAGAGAGAGAGAGAGAGAGAGAGAGAGAGAGAGAGAGAGAGAGAGAGAGAGAGAGAGAGAGAGAGAGAGAGAGAGAGAGAGAGAGAGAGATGAAGTCTACCCAATTTTCAACACTTTAATTCAGTACGGCAGACATATTTCCGGATAACCACGTCACAGTTGCTATCAAATTTGCTTCTGTATTTTATTCACTCGATTGCACTGGCAATTATCTACCTCATGAATAATCATGACTACATGTAGTAGTTGACACATTGTGGTGGTTGAGAATGATCATTAACGCATCACTTTACGGGTACTTCCGGAAGTATAAATTAAAGAAGGGATACCAAACCCAACTTTCATTTGAATTATGGAAATAAAAAAATAATAATGAAAGTACTAATGATGGTTATATAAAATTATTTATTTACACAAATGTTTATATAAATCTTACATATGATCAAGTACTTTAATACTTGAAATGGATAAAGTAGATATAAATTTCAAATAAATAAATCTGAGGCATCAATTAGTAGGCTACATGTATTTAGTAACTTTGCATCTATATTTCTAAAAACATGTAACTGTATTACAGTTTATAGATTTTTGATATAAAATTTCCATATGATTTCAAATATAGTTAAAACAACTATATTTTATTTAATTTCATGTTTATAGGTTTATGGGGATGTCTGTAATTATCAACAAAAGTGCACATTTGACTTACAGTTTAATTCTGATCGAACTGAAGTGGACTGCAAATGGACTCCTAAATTACAAAATGGACTCCTAATTTTGTAGTTGTGGGAGTCCATGGACTCCTCATTTGAAAATCCCAGGGAAAACCCTGACTTATGGCAAGCAAAAACTAAGATGGGCTAGTATAATTCACAGTTTTGGGGGTATATCTTACACTTTCACAAATTTCAACTGATATTCTTGTAAACTGAGTATACCTTGCTACATGTTGCTATAGTCTGTGCTAAATATCTTTTGTCCGCTGGTTTTGGCTGATTAAAATAAAATGGTTCATACTTATCACTTAAATTTAACGTAGTGATATCCTACTTAATTAAAATATCCATGTTCATGACTAATAAAAATTAATCCGTTTTGTACTTGATAATCGCAATCAAATTAATTGCAGGATTTTTACCGTATGTAATGGCAGCTATCTTTCGAAGTTTTGAGAGGAAGTAAAAGACAGGAAATGTTTATTGGTCATACTGATTTAGCCTGGCTCACTGATCTGTTATTACACAATCATCGATTCCTTATGACAATAATATATATTGGGAGTTATTCCCCTTCATATAACTCTTTTGTCAAGACAGGCGCGAGAATATTAATGATTACTCACATGACCCAATTATTTGACATCACATAGATAACACAGAGATTCCCGTAGGAAGAGTGTTTTCAAAAACTGAAGTGACCAAACAAAGAAAAAAGTATATAGAAAATATATAGAATAAACTTTTGTCTTTTTTAATAATATCAGTTAAATATTTTTATTTAGATGATTGGTTGCTTTACAAATTCATTTTGAAATTCTTGACCAAATATGGCTCAGACATTTTTAAAGTGTATGTACAACTTTGAAATTTGTATTGGTTAAGATATTTTAAATAGCATGTTATATGAAGAGCAATTTTCTGGGTTTTGAGACATGCAACTGGACTCCAAAAAACCCCAGATGACTCCTTGATTGCAGTTTAATTGCTATCCCTGACACTAGCTACTTTGTTGAATATGGATAAAACAGAAGTTATTATTTTCTTTAAATGTTACTGTAGTGAACTTGTTGTTTACATAATATAAAAAGTCTAAGATACCAAGGTATAACAATTTTTAGTTGAAACCCTAATGAATTAATTGTTTATGGATATAAAGTGAACGTGTTGTATACAGATATACATTGACTTGTGACAATGTTGTATACAGATATACATTGACTAGTGACAATGTTGTATACAGATATACATTGACTTGTGAAAATGTTGTATACAGATATACATTGACTAGTGTATTACTGGTTGGGCGTATTGTTGTCACCAATGCCGGTGAGAGTTCTTTAATTGCTGACACCTACTGTGTTACAGGACCTCGGTTTTTACTGTGTCATTTGAAGGACAGGAAACCAACCTGCCACTAGCTGGACTTCACGACCTCATGATCAAAAGTCGAATGTACTTTGACTCTTGAACATGCTGTTTACAGATATACAATGACTTGTGAATGTCTTGTCTACAGATATACATTGACATGTGAATGCCTTGTTCACTTACTTGTGAATGTGTTGTGTACAGATATACATTGACTAGTGGACGTGTTGTTTACAGATATGCACTGTCTAGTGAATGTGTTGTATACAGATATACATTGACTAGCGAATGTTGTTTACAGATATATATTGACTAGCGAATTTGTTGTGTACAAATATACATTGACTAGTGAATGTGTTGTGTACAGACAGACATTGACTATGGAATGTGTTGTTTACAGATAAACATTGACAAGTGAATGTGTTGTATACAGATATACATTGACTAGCAAATGTGTTGTTCACAGATTTATATTGATTTGTGAATGTGTTGTATACAGACATAATTCTATACCTTCCACAGCAGCTGAACAAGCTCATATATTTTTTTTTCTTCAACCAAACTACCATACCTCTCAGCTACACTCTTACAAGCAAGTTTCATCAAAGCTTTGCTGTCAGTTTTACCTTAAAGAAAGCAAGTATAATTGAATGAATTATATGAAGCCTGTGATTATAATTCCTGATAACATTTTCAAATTTGATTCATTATGTATATAAATCACTTTAGTGCTGGCATAAACATGTAATCCAGTAGATATAGAGGAATTTTCATGAAAATGGGAACTAATTGCAACATTTTGTTTTTTATCATTTTTCAATAGTACATTGTGCCCTGAATCACATATAAAAAGTTTAGAAAAAAAATAAATCGAGGGGAAAGCTTGTATTTTGTTGCTAAAACACCTTTTTCAGTGAAAAATCGACAATTTTTGGAAACTTGCATTAAAATGAATATATAGATGGCAATTCTTTGACTTTTCTTGTTATATGATAATTTTGTACATATCTCAAGGTCGAAAAAAAAAAATTAAAAATATCATTTTTTAGGCTAAAATATCATTTTATAATGAAAAATCAATTAAAACTGATAACTTCCATTAAAGTCCATGTATCAAAAGCAATACGTTTTTATTTTTACAGACTTATTTAGTTAATGATATAATCTTTTGCATATGCATATTTTGGTGATAAAGAAGAGATCAAAAAGGTATTTTGAGATTAAATATTTATAAGAAAAATCAAATCCCACGAACAAAAACTTTATTTTAAACATTTTGGAGTAAAAATTTCCTTCAAATAATATTTTTCTGTAATACATTGTATTTTCCATGCATAAAAAGGCTTTCACTCCAAAAGATGCATTTCATGATGAAAATTATTTTTCAATTGATAAAATAAAAAAATTAATAATAAGGAAATGCATGAAAAATCCAATTGGATTAAGGTGGAGGGCTGGTTTTGTTAAACCGGAAATGAAGTTTGGCCCAGCTTTATTTCATGTATTAAATAAGGTACTATATGTTACATCTTGGTAACAACAGACATTTTGCACAATTAATGACAAGTTTAAAAGAGAAGTACAGTACGGGCCACGCGGATTCCGCAAAAGTCACGTCATCGCGGTGGTCATATAAATCTTGCTCAATAAATTCGCCGCGAATAGGCGATCAGGCTATTGAGCTCAACGCGGGTCGCCGCAGTTTGCGATGGAAAAAATCATCGCGGCAGTTTGCGATGTAAAAATTTATCGCCGCAGTTCGCGGCTGTGAACAATTTAAATTATATCGATGATTAATTAGGTTATCATTACTTTACATTTGTTAACATTACTTGGAAAATTCCAGTCCAGCGTGGTCTGCTAAAGTATTATCGATGTTTTGTCAGCATAAGTTAACATAATGTGGATAGTAAACATCAAATGTGTTTTATACTGGACTTAAAAACAATTTATTCCGCTGAAACTGCCAACTCATAAGCAATGTGAACGTGTTATCACGGAGCAAAAGTACGTTTATTTTCTGTAACCTACCCTAAGTTTGACTACAATGCTGAAGCACTGTATCTCGAATCATTAGCATATTCATCATAATTTGACTTTTTCTTACGCGACTTAAAGTCTCGCCAGTTTCAACCTGATTTAAAAACAAGGAGTTTGCCAACTAGCAACAGAAAGAATTATTTTAGTTACGCAACCTAGTTTTTTATAAATATTTATCAATAAACTGTTCGTTTGAGAATAATGCTTTATCTCACAAATAAGTGACGCGAGTCTCATTCTTTAAAAAAAACGCTTACAGATACAAACATCGACCCGCTTCTAAAACTATCGCTGAAGCTGAGAAAAATAGAGCAATGAGAAATACCGATATCGGAATACGATGGTCATTGTCATACTTGACCTGTTGGTCCCCTCGTGCAGACAAGTTCTTATTTTTGATTATAAAAAATAATCTTCTAACACATGATATTTGATATGGCTTTCATTACCTGAAGTCATGAAGTCCCGCCTTTTCGTCAACGTATTACCCTCAGGTGATTATTTTACCCCGCCCCTACCTGTATACGTAATTTAGTTTGGCGGTTTGTCTGTCAATCATCGTATCAATTCATGAAGCTCTGTGGGTCATATATATACATCGTTAGTTGAGAGAGATAAATGATATATTTCCATACCAACCTCATCTAATTGATGTTTTGATATTCGCTACTCTGGGAGAGTGAGATTGTTTGCCTTTGATGGAATTTTCCGTTTTAAAAATTAATTTTGCTTTATCCCCATGTAATATAATTATAAAAACCAAAATGACCTTGATTAATTCTCGGAGTAAAAATAAAGATATGTCACCGTAAACAAAACTAAAACTATGATAAACGAACTGTAGAATATTCACCCAAAGGAGTCGAGTTCATTAATTGGACAAAAAATGATCTCGGGTATTAAAATTCAAAGGATTGGAACTATACCCACAATCCAAACCGTAAACGGCTGAGATTGTTCTGTCATGTTGTAAAATTTTACTTTACTGGGAGGAGGTAAATACAAAATTGCAGTTCTGTGATTTATATTTGATAAAATTTTAACTTTTAAAGTATTTCTGACGATTCATATTCGCAATATATTAATCAGGAAAACGATCGCTGACAGTTAATTTAATAAATTAATTATTTTATACTTCCTACTCAGTCTGAAAACTGTGGCAATATTGTTAAAAAGATTCTTAACTTCAATATAGATTCCAAAACATGAGTAAGTCAAGAATATTTTTTTCTGATATTTAAATCTTAAAGAACGACTGATCCAAGCTCTACATATTTTTTTTCAAAAAAAAAAATTCTATTGCTGCCTCCCCGGAAGATCCACTATCGTTAAACAGAATCCACATTATTTGACCAAGTTACAAATATGGCTCCTCGATCAAGACCGCAGACCAAAGCTATTACATAACAGGGACAAAATATCGATTCTGAGTGAACGGGGTATCCTTACTTGAACTTGAACCTTATCGACAGCGTCATAAATCACTGTCAAAAGATAACTCGGATGATGTGAGTGTATATAAGGACTTACATCGACGCATGTATGCCTTCATTATCAGAGGGCATATCGAAAAAAAAACATTTTGGTAATCATAAAAAATACTAAAAAATTAAAAAGGATATATGCATTTAATATCTTGTATGACAGAAAATAGATTCCATGTTATGCATTTGATAATATATTTTCTTAATGCCCATCATGTCAGTCACAGTAGGTGTCGGCATGTTAAAGAACCTTTACTGCTCAATGGTCGTAAGTGCCGAGCATATGCAAATTTTTGGTGACGTCTCTATATGACTGAAATATTCTTTAGTGGGACGTTAAACAACGATAAACAAACGTAGCATCTGTGTGAAATATATTACACACGTAAAAATTTTAAGTACAAATGAAATAATAATAATAAAAATCTAAAATTCTCCGTGATTCTCTGTTAAGAACTTTTTGAATTTATTTTCCAAGTTTTTAAAAAACTATTTACAAGTTGCAGAAAAGAATTTCTCCAGACTAATTCAGAATAGATATACTGATAGCATAGCAATATATTGGTAAGATGAATACGCGTTAAAATGCATGAAAAACTCCTTTCATATTCGACCGGTAGTTCAAATGGGGTAGGGGCGTACATCCTTTACGCCATAACAGTCAATTCTTTCAGTCATCTTTCAACCAATCATTTTGATAGTGCAGGCAGTATAATGATGCCGTAGCGTATTTCGTGTCACCTGATGTGTGATTGACGGAATTCATCAGTTTCATTTTTGAAACTATAAACCTCCAGACATTGATTGAATTCTGACCTCTTAATCGTTAAAAATATTTCGTTGAGAGCCCGATGAGGTATCTGTTTCTCCATGATCCAACTGTGTTTGCTTCGCAGAAATGGTAAGATATAAAAGCCCACTTCACAGAGTTGCTTATCACATTGCGACTCGTCTTTATTCCGGCCAAATATTTCATTTAACAGACACACTTATAAGGTACAAATCAAGGAATTTTTCAATGAGAGGCGTTGAGTTTATTGTGGGGATAAGATACCGCCATACACGTGGAGGGTCATGGATTCAAACTTCGCCGGAGACGACTGGCCCCGTGTCACAATAGGTGTCGGCACAATGAAGAACCCTCAAGTGTCGAGCATAGGCCAAAATTTTAGTTTAGCCTTTTTTGTGACGTCTCCATCAGTTTGACTTTTTAATTTGGCTTTTTATGATTTGTAATTCAACATATATTGACAAATTGAAAAAAAAAATGAAAATAAAGTTTAAGCGTAGAGTAATTATGGTAACTGTTACGGTTGATCTACGTGGTTTTTCACTCAAGACATTTCCCCCCACTTATTTAAAGTGCAAGAACTACCATGGAGACCTATAAATAAAACAAAATATCAAAACAAAAATTATTAAACTAAATATATCTCTATGTAATTTTCAGAGCTATAAAAAGGGCTATCGCAATAAACAAGGCTAGGTCTGTGAGCATCTTAGCGTTTAAGACTAAATTTTAAAGTACGGTTAATCCAAATCTGGTGTGTTTTTTAAAAAATCTATTGCGCCCCCCCCCCCCCCCCGAAGAATTATCTTCGTTAATCAGAGTCAACATTACTTGACCAACTTACAGTTATAATTGCTCCTCGTTGAAGACCGCAGATCAAAGCAATTACATAACAGGGACAAAACATCAAGTCTGGGTGAACAGGGTATCCATAGTGACGGGGTCATAAATCGCCTCAAGAGATAAAACTCGCATTCCTATGTACACAGATATATACGCGTAAGTCAAGAACTGTATCTAGTTATATATATATTGCTAATTAAAAAAAATTCATATGGAATCTTTTATAAAAACATTGGGGATATCAATGCTACATGTATATTTTACCAATTTTATAACAAAAAACATGTATACAGTTGTCGTTTGGAAAAATGCGCTACTGAGTTAGGGTGGATGTAGATATACACAGATTATCGAACAAAATTTTATTTTGAACTGTTAAAATATAGCATGCATTACATAGGCGTCGGAGCCAGGGGCTAGGGCCGGCTAAAGCCCCCCCCCCCCACTTTTTTGGCAAAGATCGGCATAGGTGACAAAAAACTTTTCTCGCGTGTGTGTGTTTTAAGTTGGTTTACCCCCCCCCCCCCCACTTCTGGCGTGTGTGTGTGTTAAGTTGGTTTAGCCCCCCCCCCCCTTTCAATTTGCTTGCGACGCCTATGCATTAATTTCAAACGTTGTATTTTTTAGATTCGAAATCAATTATTAAATTGTAGTTTTGGATCATTAGACGCGCCGACATTGAACACGGTCACAATCAAGGGAAACTGTGCATTTGTAATTGTTTCTATTTATCATTTGGTCATTAAACGTCATTTACGGTTTTAAATTATTTTAAAGAGCGTAAAATATATTTAAGTACAATAAAATAATTAATAAAGTATAATATATTTGCATAAATTCAATATATCCATTTAGCCATATACGTAGGCGTCGGAACCTGGGGATAGGGGGCTTATCCCCCCCTTTTTTTTGCAAAGATAGACATAGGTGTTGAAAATTGGGGTATAGTCTGGTTTGTGTGTGTGTGTTTTAAGTTGGTTAAGCCCCTCCACATTCATTTTGCTTCCGACCTCAGTGATATATATATACGTAGTCGATACTTTTCAACCATCTTCCACCCAATCATGTGATTGTGTAAGCAGTATTATGCTGTCATTGCATATTTCGTGTCAGCTGATATGATCTTGAATATGTATGTATTGGCGTGATTTGCAACAATCATGACTCACTTGTGATTGAAGATTTTCAAAGAGGGGTTGAGCAGTCTGTGGACTGTAATACATTTAACTAATGTCAATCTGATTTTTATTATTAATTGTAATATACAAGTTTAAATCGTGTTGTATATTTTATTTAAAAAAAAAAAAAACACCAGTCAGACTATTTACCCCTGTGCGGTAGTTGACGATGACCAGAATCATAATTCCAGATTAATTAGCATATGAAAAATCAGACACGACTTGTTCAATTTTGATCAGCTATAGCTTGTTACAGTACATGTTTGATCGATGTTGAAATCGATTTTCAAACGAAGGTTTACTTGCGGGAGGCCTGTGGTCTCTCCCCGGGTACATTTTGAAGATATATCATAATAGAGTTTTTTACATATGCATTTTTGTTTTGAATGAATAGAATATCCCAACGATTGCTATTCCTCCAAACCTGTATGAGTTCATTTGTTGGTGTTAAAATAAGTTTTTGAAACCTGGGAATTTTACTTTTATAAAGTATCGAATGGTAAAAACCCACGTGAATGAATTGTATGTTTCGTATAACGAAATCGGGTACAGATTTCCTTGAACTTTTGCTAATACATGTATATTATTCGTACTACTTTTAATCTTAATTTAAAAAAAGTGTACACAGTTGCACAATACTTTAACTGAAGTTCATATTAAAGTCGGGTAGATAAAGGTATCGGCAAATTCAAATTCAATTACATTAGCTTTAGTATATCATAAACGTCCGGTAGTTTAAGTGGAATGGTCAGGAGACCAGGAAATTCTATACCGTTATACTAGTATCGCATACATGATAATTCTATTGATGTAAACTTTTTTGTGATTTTAAAGTCATGATGAACCTTGATATTATATGCAGCAGACGGAGAACTGTTTTAAACCATTAAACCAATGAAACAAAACACAGGACCGTTAAAATATTGGGAATGAGAAATACATCTTTTGACCGAGCAAAAATACATGTGTGGAGAGAGAGAGAGAGAGAGAGAGAGGGAGAGAGAGAAAGAGAGAGATTTCAGAACTTCGAATTTTTAAGCGCCGTCACAAATTTGGCTTACAGTTTTTGTTTGAAAATCTGTTTTATAAACCAGATACGTAGATAACTAAACGTAATACGAAGTAGGTAGGATCGAAAGAAAATAAACCTCGATAGGATTAGTCGAAGTTCCGTTATTTCTTTTTGTCGATATTTTAATTGATGTCACAAAATTTGTGTAAATTGACATACGATGTCTAATTTCACGGTTACGGATAGTTGAAAAGCGATATACGTGTAAGGTAGAAGGTCCCACGTGTCCAACTCTGTGCAGAAATGTGATTACAATTCACGCACGGATAACTTTGATTTGACGGCTTGGGTAATCAATTTCATTACATGACGTAGAAGAACTTTGGAGTTTGATGCAATTATAACAGAACTGTTGAACAAAGTGAAAGTCGGGGGTTTTTGTTTGGTTTGGGATCAATTTGAAGGTACATATTTCGGGTACTATAGAAGATAATTGTCGCATTTAAGCGAATAGTAATGTATTTTTTTTATATTTAATCAATAGATTGACCTCGCATAAAAAAACAAAACAAAACAGAATTCCGTTCGACAATTCCAGTAGTATACGGAGATCAGCAGCCGCTATTTGCGATGGTTTTCAACAGCCACGATTTGCGATGATTTTCAACAGCCGCAATTTGCGATGATTTGATTCATCCCCGCGATTTGCGAGGAATTTCAACCGCCGCGATGACGGCGACCGCGTCAAATAGCCGCGATTTCATCGCGGACGACTGCTCATAACTAACCCCGCCGCGATGACGTGACTTTTGCGGAATCCGCGTGGCCCGTACTGTATATAATTGATTTGAAAATAAAATGTTTATTGAAAGAAAATATAACTTCCTTAAAATCATGAGAAGTGGACGGTGAGCAAACATCAATTTGCTTTCTGGACTCTGTGTTCTTCAATTTTTAAGGAACATTCATCAAACTTCACACAATGATTTTCCATAGTCAAAGGATTATTGCTATTGATTTTGGGGTCCAAGGTCAAGGTCATATCGACATGAAATTAAGCATATTGCATATTTGAAGGGATGCAGTTATGTTTAACATTCTATTTTGAGAAAATGGTTTTCAAATTTTTTGAGTTTACCAGACAGAACATTCATCAAAGATTAGATTTACAAACAGATATGTATGGGTTAACACGATATTATAGAAAATGTGAGGTAAAAATTATGGGTTAACTGATTTTCCCCTTAGGATCAATGTTATTTACGGCCTATATAGGGGATGTTTTGTACAAGCCATAGTTAATTATCGGTGTTGTGAACATTTGTTTAATTGTGAATTTCTAGAAGCAAAATATAGTAACAATATATTTGTTAAAATAAAAAAGTTGATACCTTAAGACTTAAATTACAGAACCAGTCAACCATCTAAGAGCAAGACTTTAGTCATGGAAGAAATGTATTTTTAAAAGAATTGTCATAAAGACGTAGATGAGAAATCTAGGTTGTTTTTGTTTTTTATTAAAAAAAATTTTTTCACTCCGAATTTTCTTTTGAAATTTGAAAAAAAGAAGAATATATGCACTAATTATCCTCAGGACAACACTTATGGAATTATAACAATTGCCAAAACACTTGGCACAAATGATGCTGCATTATCAAGACCATTTCGTCTGCAGGAACATTGCCGTAGAGTATCCACCTGCTCAACTAATTAAATGCATTACTTACGAGTGCCAACAGGAAATGGCTCATTCTTTGGTAGATACTGACAATATTTGATACAGTAAATAAAATAAAATTTTATTCTTTTGATATTGGTTTAAATTCATGAATATTTCTGAATTAAATGTATAATTTCGAGCTTAGCTTTATTCAAATCAAAACCCATGGTAAATACACATGTTGGATGTACATGTCTAAAACCAATGACCAGTAAATCTAAATGATAAAAAATTTGTTATGTTTTGCTTCAGAAATGAGGTATTTATTTGAAATGAAATTATGTTTCAAACAGACGATCTGGCCAAATAGAATAAACTTGATAGTGGACCTTGTGTACTTCCTTTCCAGGAAGATTCAACAAAATCCCTTCAGCAGTTCTGAAGAAGATGCCAATAGAGTGAAAAATTAACCATCCCCCCCCACCCCCCCCCTCTTTCATTTTTGCAGTCTTAAAAAAAGTAATAAAAAATATTAAATTTTAGCAAAATTCTTTCAGGAAACCCTTTCTCTAGCAAAACACAGTATGAATATGAAAATGAAAAAATATGAAAAGTTAATGAGCGGACGCTGGAGCCTTTGGCTAATAATAAAGAAATAAGAAAGTTTTGTTTTAGAAATGAAAAAGCTAAGTTGATCTAATTACAAAACTTGTTTACAAAATACAGTTATATTCAAATAGAAATTGTAATGCAGAAAACTGAGCATAAAAAGTGAACAGAAACATACCACTTTATATTGCTTCTTGTATAAAATCACGATTTTTTCTGTTCATGGTATCCAAACTGATAATCAAAGTAATATATAATAAATTTGCTATATGCACTATTTCTGCCATGTTAGTTGTGTATATGGTATAATTTCTATGTTTACAAAATGGCATTACATTTAAACGAAAATTGAAAACGGAATTATTTACAGTTTGACTCATATGGGACATACTTTATAAAGTTTATGAGTTTATATTAGTGGAAAAGACATTCCAATATGATAGTCAACTAACCAGTAACCGTGTCTGACATTTAGTGGCTCTTGGACGTCTATGCTAAAGTGAGGGACTTGTTCCCAAGTTCATCATCGTTTTTCATTATTTATGAATACATGTAGAACCAAAATTGTTATACATATATGTCATGGAACCTAGCAGTAAAAAAAACAGGATTACCCTACTGACGTCCCTATTCCCTGACATTCCTATTCTTCATCTACTTTCAAACCTTATAATCCTCAGTATTTATATACTGGTAAAATCCAAATTAGTCCTTTCTGAAAAATAGGGGTAACAAGAATTGTTTAGGACAGACGGACGGACGACAGATGGACCACAAATGCAGGGCCATATGAATAGCCCACCATCTATTGATGGTGGGCTAAAAAAGTAAGATATACAATAATACAATGTAATACTTTCAATACATTTAAATATTGTTGATTACAATTGACTAATTACTGTTAGTTTAAAGCAATATGAGCTGTTGTAGATGAAAAACTTTACATGTCCATTTTATGTGATATTCTATCTCATATATATTCGAAAGTGACCATCTGGTTGTTAGAATAACAAATGCAAGTTAAAAAATTGCAACAATCTAGCCAAAGGTAACCTGTAATATCAGTTACCTTTTGTCCGCAATACTTTGAGCATTGCAAATTAACTTTTGGTAATATTTTACAAAGATTACCGAGTGACCAATAAACATGTGCTATTAATATAAATTCTATTCTTATTACCCTTTGCATTCATTTTCGTACATTATCATTTCATACCTAAATCTTGCAAAGTTTGTCTTTTTCGTTGTTTCAGAACATTCGTTTCTGAAATTGTCCACGTGTCAGGTATATTGAGTGATCTCAACCCATTTTTAACTCATTCCATTGCTTATTCGGCTTTATCATTCTTGCCACATATGATCATAAACTGCCTAATTCCACAGGACATGGTGTCATGATTGTAAAACATGAGGTACACATGCATTTCATAGTTATATTGTTTTGATTTTGTCAACGTTCAGGGTAACATTAAAGATCTGAAAAATTTCTTTCAGTGACCTGATATATTTATTTATATATTTATCCAATTTTCTTCAGGTATTGAAATTCGCATTGAAAAGCATATATTGTACATAATACATGCACGTTCCAATAAATATCATGTCCTGTATTTTAAAAATAAAATAGAAAACATATAGAAGGCAGACTTTAACATAGTCCGAGCCCGTAAAGGACCAAGATACCCTGACTGAATTACAAAGTACATTTACATTTGATATGGCAAAAGAGTTTATCTGAAAGGTCATTGCATACCGAAATACAGCTGAATTTTTTAATGTACGGAAAAAATTTAAATTTTAATAAAACAAAGAACTTTGAAAAGAAGATCATTTACAACGTTTTCTGTGTTTGATAATGTATTTGAACACACATTTTATCATATTTTGGACTATATGTAAGGGGCAAAATTAATCATTGTGACAGCTTATATCACTTTAAAGCTGTCATCTTAACTTTTAAACAAGTTTTGAATTTGCAAAAAAGAAATTATAATGTTTTTGAAACATCCCCAATTTATTATTCCATGGGCAGACATTTTTGTTAATGTTATAAATAGAAATTGGCTCGCAATTAAGCTATAAAAGGTGAGGCCACAGAACGACTGTTATTTCATACCTGTACTGCCATAGTAAAACAATGGACAGATGACATGTAATCAAAACATACACTTTACTCAAATCATAAACATTCCGCATTAATCTTTACATCATTGACTTCAATAAAGACATGTTATAAATGGATTTAATAATTAGTTTTAAAATCATTATTTTAGTATCTGTAAAATAATATGCATTTTGAATGTAAAAATAAATAAAATCCAACCAGTAATCTGCACCCTTTCGTTATGTTGTTTACATAGTGTCACACATTCTGGTGAACTCAGTAAAGTGAGCAGTTGGGTTGTGCGCACTTGACCACAATCAAGGTACCCCTTCTCATATTTTTCCAAAGATGACAACAAATGAACGTTATAAGAGACTTGGCTGTGAAACATTGCTATCAAATTTTTCGAAATGGATGCAAGTGGTCCTGTAAAACAAGCTGAATGTTCGAATATATTTTTCCAAGTTGACCTTGGTCTAACTTGTCTTAGATCTGTTATTTTGGAAGTGAGGCCATTCATATCATAACAGATGGTCTTGAGCTCCTGTTTGTTTATAATTTTATGGTTTTCCCATGGGGAATTTGGAATTATGTGTGATATTTTCATGTTTAAACTGATTAATTACATGCTTGTGAATTGTATATTAGTCGGCTAAATGAACTTTGTTGATATCAATATTTATTTTTGACATGTAGGTGAGTTATACTCAAACAAATTACTTCACATGTTTGTTCTGTGATGATGACGATTGATTTTGCAAACTCACCTTTTATATCGGTTGTGGGGGGCTTGATTCTGTTCAGAAAACTGAACAAATATGGTGACCAATAGAAGTAAAACACTGGGGATGTTTGAAAATCATTATCATTTTTTTATTTGATTAAAATTGTTTAAAAGTTGAGATGACAGCTTGAAGTTTAATCTTGGTGCATTTGTATAGCTCTACATGTAAAATGTGTTCTTTTTTTTTGTAGTTGTTATGGTTTGGGGGTTCCTCCTTTTGCTCGAATACATCTCTCTCTCTCTCTCTCTCTCTCTTATTTGGTCAGTCATACATATGAAATCCTCATACTCCCTAGCCAGGTGGAGTTGTATGGTTGGTGTAAAATCCAGGCCAAAATATCATAATAAAATATTACAAAAAAAAAATCTAAGTACTGAAAGCACTGATATGAGTTGATGGCAATCCTAAGTTTTAATGAGGTATAATATACTCAGTATACTGAATACTTTTTAATTCGGTAAAATTAGGTTTTACACAAAAGTAACTAAAAATAAAGTCAAACATTTGGCCTAATGTAAGTACTGATGGCTTATATATTATGCAACAAACTACATAGATCAGCAATATGATTATAAAATCTTGTGCTTGTAAACAACACGCTATTCAACCTATCAGTAGCCTTAAATCTCTAGGTCAATATGTGTACATGTAAAACATTTTCTTAACTTCAAAGACTGCTGCAAGTTTCTCATCAGTTAAGACCACCTGAATGAGAAATGACGCAACTTATATGTCCAACTTCACAGACAGGTCTTACCCATACACAGAGAGGGAAAGGTGACCGAAACTAATTTACATATTTATTGTGTGAAAGATTTTTTAACAGTCCAGTCTATCACTTTCAATGCCAATTCTATCAGAAAAGTATAAAAGTGAAAAATAAAAGTCCATTCTAAAGCAAATTTATAATATCTTAAAATTTACAAAGGATGCCAAACTGACCTTTAACAGCATATATTTCAAAATGTCTTGTAGACCTATATTTTTCAGTGCATTTTTACTATATCATCGTCTATTTAAAAACCAAAAATATATGAATAAAAGTGTGATTTGGAAATATCATTCTTGAAGTTGAGTTTATGTTTAATTTTGTGACAATATAATGTGTTATTAATCCCATACTGCAACATGTGCTTTGACATGTTCCAAATAAACAACTTAGCATAACATAACTACATTGATGTTCCATCAACTCGTAAAAATGATCTTTTTATAATGTCAGGAACATGATTTATTTTCGTCCAAAGAGGAGCAATGATGGATATTCCCGGTGCGGCGAAGCTGTGAAACGTTAGGTATTGACCGCATTCATACTCAAATTCTGATGTACTCTACATAAGGCAACAAATTTTGGCGCCCACCATCGAACACTCTTCATTTGATCTATAACAGACTGTCCTTTTCTCTTATATTGTCACTCAACAGTGAATTTGAACAAAAACCTAAATATCTGTCAAATGCTTTCTCACAAGATAATAACAATACCAAATATAAACTGCTATAATCCAAGACAGCTTAACTATACCTGTCAACTTCTCAAAGTAAAAATGTTGGTCGTGACCTGCATGTAGTAAAACAAACATTACACATAAAAATCTATCTCGTTGGGCCCTCATTTGATATCAAATGTAGCAAAGTGTATATTTCAGGGATGTGGGAGTACGCCCACATACATTACTGAATGTGTTTTCCCATAACAATCAATAATATATATGGTTAAACAAAGTAAACGCTTTTTAACTTATAAGTAAAAATATATAAATTTCAAGGGGTCGGAAAGGAAACCCTGTTTGACCCAGTGATCATACACCAATAAATGTGTTTACCCAAAACAAATAAGAAATACATGGCTCAATAGTAAACGATGTAAATGATTTTCAAGAAATACATAATAAACTTTAATAAAGTTCCACTTGGCAGCCATTGTGTGATCCGATCCGCCTGAAAATGTACACTGCACAACTAAACATCAAGGAAAACCTATCTGTCAAATTTCATAAAGATCCCTTCAGTTCTTTCTGAGAAATAGTGATAACAAACTTAAATTGTCAAAATCCAAGATGGCTGCCTGGCAGCCATTTTGTTAACAGATCTGCCTGAAAATGTACACTACACAACTAAACCTAAAAGAGAACCCATTTGTCAAATTTCATAAAGATCACTTCAGGACTTTCAGAGAAATAGCGATAACAAATTTTAATTATCAAATAAAAGATGACTGCCTGGCAGCCATTTTGTGATTCCACCCGCCTGAAAATCTACACTGCACAACTAGACCTCAAGGAGACGTTGTATGTCAAATTTCATACATACCGCTTCAGTACTTTCTGATCTTATCTGATCTGCCTGAGAATGTACACTGCACAACTAGATTTATTTATTTATTTATTGTTGTTTAACGTCCCACTCAAGAATATTTCACTCATATGGAGACGTCACCAAATGCCGGTGATGGGCTTCAAATTTTGGCCTATGCTCGGCACTTACGGCCATTGAGCAGTGAGGGGTTCTTCAACGTGCCGACACCTACTGTGACACTGGACCTCCAGTTTTTACTGTCTCATCAGAAAGACGGGAAACCAACCTGTCGCCGGCGGGACTCGAACTCACGAACTCACGATCCAGAGTTGAGCCCGCTACCGATTGCACAACTACACCTCAAGGAAATTTCATAAAGATCTCTTTAGGACTTTCAGAGAGATAGTAATAACAAACTTTAATTGTCAAAAACCAAGATGGCCAGCTGGCAGCCATTTTGTGATTCGACCTGCCTGAAAATGTAATCTGCACAAATAGACCTCAAGGAAAAATTATACGTCAAATTTCATAATCCCTTCATACTTTCTAAGAAATAGCGATAACAAACTTTAATTGTCAAAATACAAGATGGCCGCCCAGCAACCATTTTGTTATCTAATCTGCCCGAAAATGTAAACTGAACAACTAGACCTCAAGTAGAACCTGTATGTCAAATTTAATAAAGATCCTTTCTGGATCTTCTGAGAAATAGCGATGATGGCCACTGCAGAACTGGACCTCAAGGAAAGATCCCTTCAGTACTATCAGAGAAGTAGTGATAACAAATTTTAATTGTAAAAAATCAAGATGGTCGCCTAGCAGCAATTTTGTGATTTGCTCCACCTAAAAATCTACACTGCACAACTAGACCTCAAGTAGAATCTATATGTCATATTTCATAAATACAGCTTTAGCACTTTCTGAGAAATAGCGATAACAAACTTTAATTGTCAAAATCCAAGATAGCTGCCTAGCCGTCATTTTGTTATCTGATCTGCCTAAAAATGTACACTGCACAACAAGACCTCAAGGGGAACCTATATGTCAAATTTCATAAAGATCCCTTCAGTATTTTCTGAGAAATGGCAGTAACAATCTTTCTTCAAAACCCAAGATGGCCGTCTAGCAGCCATTTTGTTATCTGATCTGCCTGAAAACATAACTACACCTCAAGAAGAACCTATATGTCAAATTTCATAAAGAACGCTTATGGACTTTTAGAGAAATAGCAATAACAATATTTAATTGTCAAAATCCAAGATAGCCAGCTTGCAGCAATTTTGTGATTCCATCCGCCTGAAAATGTAAACTGCACAACTACACCCCAAGGACACGTTGTATGTCAAATTTCAAATTAATTGTAAAAATACAAGATGGCCACTTAGCATTCATTTTGTTATCCGATCCACCTGAAAATGTGCAATACTCAATAAGACTTCAAGCAGAACCTATATGTCAAATTTTATAAAGATCCATTCTAGATCTTCTGACAAATAGCAATAAAAAAAAGATTAATTGTCAATATCCAAGATGGCCATCTGGCAGCGATTTTGTGATCCGACCTGCCTGAAAATGTTCACTGTATGACTTCACCTCAAGGAGAATCTACATGTATATGTCAAATTACATAATGATCCATTCTGGACATTCAGAAATATAGCTATAACAAACTTTAATTGTCAGAATCCAAGATGGCCTCCAGTCAGCCATTTTGTGATCTGACCCACCTGAAAATGTACACTGCATAACAAGACCTCAAGCAGAATCTATATGTGAAATTTCCCATCAGCATTTTCTGAGAAACAGCGATAACAAACTTTAATTGTCCAAATCAAAAATGGCTAGCTGGCTGCCATTTTTCTGATCCATGATCCGACCCAACTAACAATGTACACTGCATAACAATACCTCAAGGAGACGTATGTCAAATTTGATAAAGATCTCTTCAGTACTTTCTGAGAATAGCAGTAACAAACTTTGTTCAAAACCAAAATGGCCATCTTGCAGCCATTTTGTTATCTAATCTGCCTGAAAATGTTCACCGTATGACTACACCTCAAAGAGAATCTATATGTCAAATTACATAACGATCCATAAGTAATGCATAAGTAAAACCTCAAGGAGAACCGATATGTCAAATTTCATAAAGATCTCTTATGGACTTTCAGAGAAATAGCGATAACAATCTTTAATTGTCAAAATCCAAGATGGCCAGCTGGCAGCCATTTTCTGATTCGACTCGCCTGAAAATGTACACTGTACAACTAGACCTCAAGGACATGTTGTATGTCAAATTTCATAAAAATCCCTTTAGGACTTTCAGAGAAATAGTGATAACAAACTGTAAGATGGCTGCCTGGCAGCCATTTTGTGATTCCACCCACCAGAAAATGTACACTGCACACCAACACCTCAAGGAAAAAATTTCATAAAGATCACTTCAGTACTTTCTGAGAAATAGCATAACAAACTTGAATTGTCAAAATCCAAGATGGCCACCTAGCAGCCATTTGATATCTAATCTGCCTGAAAATGTACACTGCACAACTAAACCTTAACGGGAACCTAAATGTCAAATTATATAAAGATCCCTTCAGTACTGTCTGAGAAATAGCGATAACAAACTTTAATTGTCAAAATCCAAGATGGCAACCTGGCAGCCATTTTGACTGAAAATGTACACTGTACAACTAGACTCAAGGAGAACCTATCTGTCAAATTTCATAAAGACCCTTAATTGTCAAATCCAAGATGACCACCTGGCAGCCATTTTGTGATCCGATCCACCTGAAAATGTACACTGTATAACAAAACCTCAAGGAGAAGCTGTATTTCAAATTTCATAAAGATTCCTTTAGTACTTTCTGAGAAATAGTGATAACAAACTTTAATTGTCAAAATCCAAGATGGCCTCAAGGCAGCAATTTTGTGATCCAACCAGCCTGAAAATCAAAATCAAAACTAGACCTCAATAAAAATCCTTATGTAAAATTTCATAAAGATCCCTTATGGACTTTCAGAGAAATAGCAATAACAATCTTTAATTGTGATTCCACCCATCTGAAAATGTACACTGCACAATTAGACCTCAAGGAGATGTTGTTTGTCAAATTTCATAAAGATCCCTTCAGTACTTTTTGAGAAATAGCTATAATAAACTTTAATTGTCAAAATCCAAGATTGCTGCTTGGCATTCATTTTGTTATCTGATCCGGCTGAAAATGAACAATACACAACAAGACTTCAAGGAGAACCTGTAAAATTTCATAAAGATCAATTCTAGACCTTCAGACAAATAGCGATAAAAATATAACCTTAATTGTCAATATCCAAGGTGGCCATCTGGCAGCCATTTTGTGATCCGACCTGCCTGAAAATGTACACTGTATGACTACACCTCAAGGAGAACCTATATGTCAAATTTCATAATGATCCCTTCTGGACATTCAGAAAAGTAGGGATAACAAACTTTAATTGTCAGAATCCAATATGGCCTACAGTCTTACATTTTGTAGTCCGACCCACCTGGAAATGTACACTGCATAACAAAACTTCAAGGAGATGATGTATGTCAAATTTCATAAAGATCTCTTTAGTATTTTCTGAGAAATAGCGGTAACAAACTTTGTTCAAAATCCAAGATGGCTGCTTCCATCCATTTTGTGATCTGATCTGCCTGAAAATGTACACTGCGCATTATCACCTCAAGGAAAACCTATATGTCAAATTACATAAAGATCCATTCAGCACTTTTTGAGAAACAGCGATAACAATCTTAAATTGTCCGAATCGAAATTGGCCGCCTGGTAGCCATTTTGTGATCCGACCCACCAAAAAATGTACACTGCACAGTCAAGGAGACCATGTTAAATTTCATAAAGATTCCTTAAGTTTTTTCTGAGAAATAGCAATAAAAAACTGGTCAAAATGGTCAAAATCCAATATGGCTGCCTGGCAGACATTTTGTGATCCAATCTGTCTGAAAATGTACATTGCACAACTAGACCTCAAGGAGAACCTATATGTCAAATTTCATAAAGATAACTTCTGCAGCCCTTTTCACAAAATACCTAAAGATAACTTTTACTCTTAAGAGTAAAATTAAGATTGTTATGGTTTTCATGAAAAATCTTAAGTGAATCTTTAGATAAAAATTTGTCGTAACTTTAAGAGAGCTATCACCCACAATTAACAAAATTTTTTACTCTTAAGATTTTATCAATATAATTGTAAGTGTCTCCATAGAAAAAAAAGATGAATTTAATATGTTGTTTGATATGATTAACAGAATAGTTATTTGCAGAGAACATATACTTCACAATAGAATCTGAGTATAGATCTACAATAAATTTATCCATAAATTTTAAACCTAAAACATGTTCACTGAGGCTTGTATTCTAAAAAAATTAAGTATAACTGTGTACCTAAATGGATATGTAAAATAAATGTAAAATAGAAATTTATGAAATACAATTAGATCTAAAAACATAAACCCACGACATTGTATAAATAATTTACTACTGGTTATTTCACAAAGAAAATACTGTTTATATTGTGAACAATTTTAAATTGATAGACTAAATAAAGTTCAATGATAAATCTAAAATTTAAAAATTTGAAAGTGAACACATGACAGTATGAATATCTAAAATGCAAACATGAAGCCTACACAACATACACATTTATATCACGAAATAGAATTTAAAATGTTAATATACTATATAATTTACTAATGTCGTATAGATCTAGATAACATACATGTAAAACACAAACAAATACACTAGTATTGTGTAATTTCAAAAGGCTGGAGTAAAATACAAGTAGAGCTTTGTGAAACTTTATTTAATCATTATTCAAACTTAATTGAATTTCATTTACATCCAAATATTTGTCTTTTCTGGATTATATTCAGTGCAAATACATCAACTAAAATGCATGTGACGCCTTACAGGAAATATTGTATTGCATGTAAATCGAAAGTGAAATGTCATGGCTATGCTTACTTTAATCGTAAGAGAAAAACTTAAGAGAAAATTAATTTTCAGACAGCTTTTCTGAAAACGATACTTGTAAGATTCTATCCTAACAATAATCTTCAGATTTTTGTGAAAACAGCTGCTGGATCTTCTGAGAAATAGCGATGAAAAAATCCTAATTGTCAAAATCAAAGATGGCCACAACAGCCTATTTTGTGATCCGACCAATCTGAAAATGTACACTATAGAACTAGACCTCAAAGAGAACCTGTATTTCAAATTTCATAAAGATCCATTCTAGACCTCAGAAATAGCAATAACAACCTTTAATTGTCAAAATCCAAGATGGCTGCCTGCCAGCTATTTTGTGATCCAACCTACCTGAAAATGTACACTGTACAACTAGATCTCAATGAGAACATATAACTCTAATTTGATAAAGATCCCTTTTGGATCTTCTGAGAAATAGCAATAAAAAAACCTTAATTGTCAATATCCAAGATGGGCACCTGGCAGCCATTTTGTGATCCGACCCACCTGAAAATGTACACACCAGAACTAGACCTCAATGAAGACATGATATTTCAAATTTCATAAAGATTCCTTCAGTACTGTCTGAGAAATAGGGATAACAAACTTTAATTGTCAAAATCCAAGATGGCTGCCGAGCAGCCATTTTGTTATCTAATCTGTAGCTGCACAACTATATCTCAAGGGGAACCTTTATATTAAATTTCATAAAAATCCCTTCTGGACCTTCAAAGAAATAGCGATAACAAATTAAATAGTCAAAATCCAAGATGGCCACTTGGCAGTATTTTGTGACCCGATCCGTCTGAAAATATACACTGCACAGCTAGACCTCAAGGAAAACCTATATGTCAAATTTCATAAAGATCCCTTATGGACTTTCTGAGAAATAGCAATAACAAACTTTAATTGTCAAAATTCAAGATGGCTGCCTAGCACCCATTTTGTGATTCGACCTGCCTGAAAATGTACACTGCACAACTAAACTTTAAGGGGAAACTATATGTCAAATTTCATGTAGATCCCTTCAGTACTTTCTGAGAAATAGCGATAACAAACTTTAATGGTCAAAATCCAAATTGGCCACCTGGCACCCATTTTGTGATCCAATCCGTCGGAAAATGTACATGGTACAATTAAACCTCAAGCAGAACCTATTTGTCAAATTTAATAAAGATCCCTTCTAGAATTTCTGAGAAATAGCTATCAAAAAACCTTAAATGTCAATATCCAAGATGGCCACCTGGCAGTAATTTTGTGATCCGACCCACCTGAAAATGTACAAACCAGAACTAAACCTCAAGGAGAAGCTGTATTTCAAATTTCATAAAGATCCCTTCTGCACTTTCTGAGAAATAGCGATGACAAACTTTAATTGTCAAAATCCAAGATGGCTGCCAAGCAGCCATTTTGTTATCTAATCTGTCTGAAAATGTACCCTGCACAACTATACCTCAAGGGGAACCTTTATGTCCAATTTCATAAAGATCCCTTCAGGAATTTCAAAGAAATAGTCATAACAAACTTTAACAGTCAAAATCCAAGATTGCCAATTGGTGGCCATTTTGTGATCCGATCTGCCTGAAAATGGACACACTGCATAGCTAGACCTCAAGGAGAACCCATATGTCAAATTTCATAAAGATCCCTTTAGTACTGAGAAATAGCCATAACAAACTTTTATTTCTAAAATCCAAAATGGCCACCTGGCAGCCATTTGTGATCCGATCCACCTTAAAATCTACACTGCACAACTAGACCTTACATAGAACCTATATGTAAAATTTCTTGAAGATCCCTTCAGTGCTTTCTGACAAATAGCTATACAAGAATTGTTTAAGGACGGACCATGGACAAAGAGTTCACAATAGCTCACTATCTGTTTTAAACAATTTATTTCGTGTATCTAACAAACTTAGATTGAGTTATCTAAAAAATTAGGATTATCTCATTTTCAAAAATTGTTGTCAAATCACTTTTCTACATCAATACATGTGGATAATAACATGGCTGGCGAAAAAGTGTTTAAACATGCCAGTTCATGTTGAAGATGTCTTTTAAACATTTACAATTTTTTATAAACATGGCAGCACTACACAGTACATGTAGTTTCTTTTACCTACATTGATTATTAAACTAATACGTTTTTAATATTTTTAATATTTTTGTAAAATTACATGTCTTATACTTTATAAGGGAAATTTTAAGTTCTGGATGAGAAATTCCAGTAGAGATATTCTCCTTATTAGGCTATAACTTAGACATATGTCCACACACACAGATATTTATACACAGACAACACATCTATGAGATTATATTTTACTACCTATTATTACATCACACCATGAGTTCACTTCAAAGAACACACAGAGGTGGCTGGAAGACCCTGATTGAGATTTCCTGTAGATCTTCTCACAAATAAATTTATAGGGAGATGTAAAAAATTACATGCTACTCGATAACCTGTATTTACTTTGGGCTAAATGAATATCAAGTCACATAGAAAATAGCAGCATAACTAAAGCAATACATATTTGGCTTTATATATTGCTGATAGCTCAAACATAGAAACAATAATTGAGTAGAAAATAAATTGTTTAGCTACTAAGAATGATACTCTAGATAGAAGGAAGAAAAAAGAGTATATCTAGTCTATTAATCTTTTAATATCAAGCCTTGCACCAGAACCATATGTACAGATTTTATCTTAATGCTGCGGACCACCACACTGTCATTTTCACCAAGTATTTGGTAAAGAGAAACTGCTCTTTAAGCCAACATTTCATTGGTGTTTTGTAGATATGAGATGAAGCTGAAACTTCAATAAAATAAACAGAAAATATATTATGTCTTCTGGTGTTAAGCCAACATTTCAAAGTTTAAGTTTTCTTTTCAATTCTTTTCATGAAAAAGGATCTTGACTTCATGAATGATGTAAAGTATTACCATGATTTGTTATAGGTACTTCTTTGATATGAATGACATCATCAGGCCAGTAATGTGAGGGTAAGGAGTTCCTTATCATCATTTCTATGTTTTCAGTTAATGACGTTACAGACATGTTTTCTGACTGGCACACAAACACAAACAATTGTGTATCTTCAAACAGAACAGCACAGTTCCTAACAGCTGTGTGAGTCATTACAACCTGAAAGAAGAAAAATAAAGTGGTTTTTAAAAAAATGTATCAGATAAATTTAAATATCAAAATGTGTTTGAGAAACACTATGCCTCCTACAACATTCATAAAACTTTCCCATAAATATTTTTTACTTTTGAACAAGATTTAATTGATGATGTTGATATTAGGCCATGTAAAAAATGTTCTGGTTCTCAGACAATTAGCCTTCCAAAATGGGCAAGGTAGGTAGGTATTTTATTTTTCATTTTTTATTTCCAATTTATTGTTTATATACCTTGAAGGCAAGAAAATAAGAATATATGTAACAAAAATGTCTTTTATTCAGACCTTCGATAAATTGTAATAAAAGGTTGTGTGATTGTCTTGTTCACTTGTTTTTAAAACTGATATATCATCAAAAAAGATTATATATTTATCAAAACATAAAAATGTTTTGAAACTACAAGATGATTAATTGTAAATGCATCATTATAATTATCTTCAATCATTATCATTAATATTTTAAACAAGGCTGTACAAAATGTAACTACATGTACTATATGTCTAAAAATCAATGCAAATTCCAACAGTTTCATTTTTGAAAACAATAGCTATCCATTTTTATGTATTTTATTAAAACTTTTATTTACAGTAACTATTTTTACTTTTATCATTCACCTACATTTAAATTCAGATTTTAAAACTTTTATACACTACATAGTGTACTGTGGTTCTACAAATAAATATACTGAAGTTGATATAAAAAACATGCTGGTATTTCTAATAGATAATATATTTGTAATATTCGGAGACGTGGTCTTTCAACAAACTGTCGTCATTCCTATGGGAACCAATTGTGCCCCTTTATTGGCCGACCTGTTCCTTTATTCATACGAAGCAGACTTCATTCAGAAATTGCTGAATCAAAAGAAGGAAAAGTTAGCGGTGTCCTTTAATTTGACATTTAAATATATCGACGACATTTTGTCAATTAATAATGACAATTTTCATACATATGTCAATGCGATATATCCCAGTGAACTAGAAATTAAAGATACAGTACGGGCCACGCGGATTCCGCAAAAGTCACGTCATCGCGGCGGGGTTAGTAATGAGCAGTCGTCCGCGTTCAAATCGCGGCTATCCACCGCAGTCCCCATCATTGCGGCGATTGAAATTCCTCGCAAATTGCGGGGATGAATAAAATCATCGCTAATCGCGGCTGTTGAAAATCATCGCAAATCACGGCTGCTGAAAATCGTCGCAAATAGCGGCTGCTGATCTCCGTATACTACTGGAATTGTCGAACGGAATTCTGTTTTGTTTTTGTTTTTTGGGGGTTTTTTTATGCGTGTTCAGGCTATTAATTAAATAACAAATTACATTACTATTCGCTAAAATGCGACCATTATCTTCTATAGTACCCGGTAATATGTACCTTCCAATTGATCCCAAACCAAACAATAACCCGACTTTCACTTTGTTCAACAGTTCTGTTATAATTGCATCAAACACCAAAGTTCTTCTACGTCATGTAATGAAATTGATTACCCAAGCCGTCAAGTCAAAGTTATCCGTGCGTGAAATGTAATCACATCTCTGCACAGAGTTGGACACGTGGGACCTTCTTTCTACCTTACATGTATATCGCTTTTCAATTATCCATAACAGTGATATTACACATCGTATGTTAATTTAACACAAGATTTGTGACATCTATTAAAATATGGACAAAAAGAAATAACGGAACTTCGACTAATCCTAACGTGGTTTATTTTCTTTCAATCAATTACTTCGTATAACGTTTGGTTATCTACGCAACTGGTTTATATAACAGATTTTCAAACAAAAACTGCAAGCCTAATTTGTGACGGCGCTTAAAATTTAAAAAAAATCGAAGTTCTGAAATACTCTCTCTCTCTCTCTCTCTCTCTCAAGTTTGAACAATAAAATTGTAGTTCAGGGCACCCGAAAACAATAAATTTCCACAAAGTAAACGCCCGCTCCATAAAAAATGAAGGTTCATGCGGCCACGAACTGATTGTTGTCTAGAGCCAAGTAATGCCTAGGTTTTGGGGACGCGATAACCTAACCACTAGACCTACCCTATGTGACGTACAACAGTTTTTAAGAAAAATAAAGTTATATCTCGAAATTATCTTGTGTGAATTTATTTAAAGCTGTTTTTACTTGTACCTATGATGAGCATTTTTTTAGGAGAAAAATCGTTTCTTTTTAATATTCATTTTCCCACCAAAAATAAGTTATATGAAAATACCGTTTTAATCCTAATTTAAAATCACAGAAAAGGTTTACATCAATAGAACTATCATGTATGCGATACTAGTAAAAAGGTATAGAATTTCCTGGTCTCCTGACGATTCCACTTAAACAACCGGATGTTTATTATATGCTAAACCTAATGTAATTGAATTTGGGTTGCTGATACATTTATCTACCCGACTTTAACATGAACTTCAGTTAAAGTAAAGTATAACGGTATATATGTGTACACTTTTTTTAATTACCGATAAGCTTATGATAAATTGAAGCTATATTACTTGTTTTTCAGAAGATTAAAAGGGGTACGAATAATATGCATGTATTATCAAAAGTTCAAGAAAATCTGTATCCGATTTCGTTATACGAAACATACTATCCATTCACGTGGGTAAAACTTTTTACAAGGTCTTTTTTAAAGTTTTTAACATTCGATGCAAGATTTATACAAGTAAAATTCCCAGGTTTCAAAAACTTATTTTAACACCAACAAATGAACTCTTACAGGTTAGGAGGAATACCAATCGCCGGGATATTCTATTCATTCAAAGCAAAAGTACATATGTTAAAAACTCTATAATGATGTATTTTCACAATGTACCCGGGGAGAGACAACAGGCCTCCCGCAAGTAAAACTACGTTTGAAAATCGATTTCAACATCGATCAAACATGTGCTCTAACAAGCGATAGCTGATCAAAATTGAACAAGTTTTATTTTCGATAAGTCGTGTCTGATTTTTCATATGCCAATCAATCTGGAATTATGATTCTGGTCATCGTAAACTACCGCACAGGGGTTAAATAGTCTGATTGGTGTTTTTTTAAAATAAAATATACAACACGATTTAAACTTGTATATTACAATTAATAATAAAAATAAGATTAACGTTAATTACATGTATTCCAGTCCACAGACTGCTCAACCCCTCTTTGAAAATCTTCAATCACAAGTGAGTCATGATTGCTGCAAATCACGCCCAATACATACATATTCAAGATCAAAACTGATGAATTCCGTCAATCATATATCAGGTGACACGAAATATGCAATGACAGCACAATACTGTCTACACAATCAAATGATTGGATGGAAGATGGCTGAAAGTATTGACTACGTCCCATAAGAAAGGACACAGAATGATACATGCATTTTAACGGACTTTCTATTTACCAATTTTGCGTGTTTTCCTTTCAGTATATCTATCTAGAATCAATTACGGACTGGAAGAAACCGTCCGACTAAGTAACCGTACGCTAAAGTACTAAATGGATATATATATATGGCTAAATGGATATATTGAATTTATGCAAACATATTATAATATATTAATTATTTGATTGTACTAAATTGTATTTTACGCTCTTTGAAATCATTTAAAACAGTAAATGACGTTTTATGTCCCTTGTTTGTGACTGAGTTCAATGTCGGCGCGTCTAATGATCCAAAAATACAATTTAATAATTTGATTTGAAATTAATGCAAGCTATATTTTAACAGTTTAAAAATAAAATTTTGTTCCATAATCTGTGTATATCTACATCCATCCTAACTCAGTAGCGCATTCTTCTAGAATGACAACTATATAAATGTATTTTGTTATAAAATTGGTAAAATATACATGTAGCATAAATATCCCCGATGTTTTAATAATAGATGCGATATCAATTTTTTTATTTAGCCGTATATATAATCATCTGGTACACCACCATTGAACTAGATACAGTTCATGACTTGCGCGTATATCTGTGTACATAAGAAGCTGAGTTTTATCTCTTGACAGCGATTTATGACCCCGTCGCTATGGATACCCCGTTCACCCAGACTTGATGTTTTGTCCCTGTTATGTAATTGCTTCGATCTGCGGTCTTCAACGAAGAGCCATTATAACTGTAAGTTGTTCAAATAATGTGGACTCTGATTAACGAAGATGGATCTTCGGGGGGAGGGAGCAATAGATTTTTTTACAAACACACCAGATTTGGATCAGCCGTACTTTAAGATTTAGTCTTAATATCGGGAAAATATAGGGGCATCTAGCGTGACATCATATTTCGAATATAAAATTTGTGAATACTGAGTTGCCTTTATTGTTGACCTACATGATCATATCATATCATATCATGGCAAAGACCGTTGTTCATTTCCTAATAAAGATGATTTTGAATAATGGTTTAGATAAAATAAAAAATACCCACTTGATCTTTTATTGTTCAACATACTATCACCAGTGTATCTACGTCTGGTCGCACATAATTGCTAAAATAAACTCGACTAAAATAACCTACCGACTTTATGAAAAGGAAAAGTTACAGCGATATTTACAGTCTAAAAGGCATTTTTTTTTTTCGTGGGTGGGGGGGGGGGGGGGGGGGGGGGGTGGGGTTGGGGGGGGGTGTGTGTGACTATTTCTTACCGGTATTGATGATGACATAAACATGATAATCCAAACTCGAAATAACGTGTAATTTACTGAATATTAAAACGGTAAATAATGAAATGAACTCTTGATGATTTCCTAAATTTTCATATTTGACGCATGTCAGATTGATTTTGAAAATACTTTGTAATCAGGTAAATTATTAGCGATTTATGATTTTTTTTTCTTCAAATAAATATTGCTGAAATGAGACTTAATCAACTATAACAGTAAAGGTTATTGGTATCTACCATAGTTTTGGGAATTTTACTTTTTTTAGCATTCCACTCATAAACTTTATGAACTTGACTATTATGGCGTAAAGGATGTACCTCATTTACCTCATACATGTATATTCAAAGTACGGAGTCTGTCGGGTGAAGTTAAACGCTAAGATGCTCACAGACATAGCCTTGTTTATTGCGAGAGCCCTTTTCATATCTTTGGCGGAAAAATGACTTGAGTGAAAAACCACGTAGATCTACGTTACCATTATTACTCTACGCTTAAACTTAATTTGCAGTGAGGGTTCTTTAACGTGCCGACACCTACTGTGACTGAACATGATGGGCATTTAAAAAATATATAATCAAATATATAACATGGAATCTTATTGTCTGTCATACAAGATATTTAATGCATATATCCTTTCTAATTTTTAAATTTTTTTTATGAATATCAATATTTTTTTTTGATATGTCCTCTGATAATGAAGACATACATACGTCGATGTAAGTCCTTATATACACTCACATCAACTGAGTTATCTTTTGGCAGCGATTTATGACGCAGTCGCTAAGGTTCAAGTAAGGATACCCCGTTCACTCAGAATCGATATTTTGTCCCTGTTATGTAATAGCTTTGATCTGTGGTCTTGATCGAGGAGCCATATTTGTAACTTGGTCAAATTATGTGGATTCTGTTTAAGATAGTGGATCTTCGGAGGAGGCAGCAATAGAATTTTTTTTTTTCGGAAAGAAATATGTAAAGCTTGGATCAGTCGTTCTTTAATATTTAAGTATCAGAAAAAATATTCTTGGCTAACACATATTTTGGGATCTATATTGGAGTTAAGAAACTTTTTAACAATATTGCCACAGTTTTCAGACTGAGTGAGAATTTAACAAAACGACTTTTTTTTAAATTCACTGTCAGCGATCGCTTTCCTGATTGATATTGCGAATATGAATCGTCAAAACTACTTTAAAAGTTATAATTTTATCAAATATAGATCGCAGAACTGTCATTTTGTATTTACTTCCTCTCAGTAAAGTAAAATTTTACAAAATGACTGAACTTTCTCAGCCGTTTACGGTTTGGATTGTGGATATAGTTCCAATCCTTTGAATTTTGATATCCAAGATCTTCCTCTGTCCAATTATTTAAATCGACTCCTTTGGGTGAATATTCTACAGTTCGTTGACCATAGTTTTAGTTTTGTTGACGGTGACATATTTTTATTTATACTCCGAGAATTAATCAAGGTCATTTTGGTTTTTATAATTAGATTAAATAGGGATAGAGCAAAATTAATTTTTAAAACGGAAAATTCCATCAAAGGCAAACAATCTCACTCTCCCAGAGTAGCGAATATCAAAACATCAATTAGATGAGGTTGGTCTGGAAATATATTATTTAGTTTCAATTGTTTCTCTCTCGACTAAAGATATATATAACCAACAGTGCTTCATGAATTGATACGATGATTGACAGACAAACCGTCAGACTAAATTACGTATACAGGTAGGGGTGGAGTAAAATAATCACCTGAGGGTAATACGTTATCGAAAAGGCGGGACTTCATGACTTCAGGTTATGAAAGCAAATCAAATATCATGAGTTAGAAGATTATTTTTTATTCAAAAAATAAGAACTTGTCTGCACGACGGACCAACAGGTCAAGTATGACAATGACCATCGTATTCCGGTATCGGTATTTCTCATACCTAATTGCTCTATTTTTCTCAGCTTCAGCGATAGGTTAGTAGCGGGTCGATGTTTGTATCTGTAAGCGTTTTTTTTTAAAGAATGAGACTCGCTTGCTACTCAAATGAACAGTTTATTGATAAATATTTAGTAAAACTAGGTTGCGTAACTAAACATAATCCTTACTGTTGCTAGTTGGCGAATTCCGTGTTTTTAAATCAGGATGAAACTGGCGAGACTTTAAGTCGCGTAAGCAAAATTTCAAATAATGATGAATATGCTAATGATTCGAGATACAGTTTTTCAGCATTGTAGTCAAACTTATGGTAGGCTACAGAAAATAAACGTACTTTTTCTCCGTGATAACACGTTCACATTGATTATGAGTTGGCAGTTTCAGCGGAATAAATTGTTTTTAAGTCCAGTATAAAACACATTTGATGTTTACTATCCACATCATACTACTTCAGTATGTTAGCTTATGCTGACAAAACATCGATAATTTTTTAGCAGACCATGCTGGACGGGAATTTTCCAAGTAATGTTAACAAATGTAAAGTAATGTTAACCTGATTAATCATCGATATAATTTCAGTCGTTCACAGCCGCGAACTGCGGCGATAAATTTTTACATCGCAAACTGCGGCGATGATTTTTTCCATCGCAAACTGCGGTGACCCGCGTTGAGCTCAATAGCCTGATCGCAGATTCGCGGCGAATTTATTAGCAAGATTTTTATGACCACCGCGATGACGTGACTTTTGCGGCTCTGCGTGGCCCGTACTGTACAACAGAATCAAGCACACATGCTTCATACTTAGACATTTTACTTATTAAATTAGCAACTAAGCTATATGATAAATGCGACGATTTCAGCTTTCCCATTGTAAATTTTCCACATTTAAGTAGTAATATCCCTCAGTCACCCGCATATGGAGTTTTATATTTCACAAATGATCCGATATGCCAGGGCGTGTACAACATATGAAGATTTCATATACAGAGGTAAACTACTCATTGACAAATTATTGACACAGGGATATTGAAAATCGCGTTTAATGTCAACGTTCCGCAAATTTTATGGTTGGTATAATAGTCTTGTTTGCGACTACTCTGTTTCACTAAGTGAAATGTTGAGTTGCCTTTTCGTTGGCGGTTGTTGAGATGTCTGTACCAATTGTGACGAGGATACACTCCTCATGTGTTTCATTGGACTTGACTGTGGACTCACGGCAGGTGTGACCAGTCAACAGGGGATGCTTACTCATCCATGGCACCTGATCCCACCTTTTGGTTTCCAGAGGTCCGTGTTTGTCTATTTTTACCGGATTTGTATCTATGTCCTGGACATTCCATTGATTTATACTTTGGTATCTGAAATCTTTTAATAATTTAACACATCCTGAAATTCAGGTCTGTTCGGCAACAGTAGAAAACACATGATGTGTTCTATAAGATTTTCATGTTGAATTGCGGTGATTTTTCTATGAAATGTGAATAAAATGATTTCATTGGCTATTTCTTTTTGCGTGATGCGGTGTCTGAGAACCAGAAGTAATTTTTTACTTGGCCTTCATTAATATACCATATGTGTATTCAAATATTTCCAATTAATGTCCATAGTTCAAGTCATCTGATCTCTCATTGATATTAATCAATATAGGAAATTTTGTTAAAATTTTAGAAAAAAAACTAGTTATATAACAGAAACCAAAATGAACGACCATTCAGACTAAAAACAGGTTATCTGGAAGAGTGTAGCCTTTGATCAGTTAATTTTCTACCATAAGTACATTCTCCCTGACAACTCTCAGAGTTAAGCTATGTCTTGTGGCCTTTGGTCAGTATATTCTCTACATTAAGCAAGCTCTCCTTGACAACTCTCAGAGCTATGCCAAACCTTGTGACCCAAGCTCTGGTCAGTAAATTCTCAATCATGCAAGGGCAAGCAGGTTCTATATGACACCTCTTAGAGTTAAGCCAAACCTTGTTGTCATTGCTCAATGAATTCTCTACCATGCAAGGGCAAGCAAGCTCTCTCTCTGATAACTCTTTGAGCTAAGCTCTGTTCAATAAATTCTCTACTATGCAAGGGTAAACTCTCCATCACAACTCTTAGATCAAAGCTAAATTCTGGACTATCATTCTGGAAAAATCACATCCAAATCATTAATTACCTGTTCTAATTCTGTAGTGTTAATTCTTTTTCCATTCCTCTTCACTTGTTTATCAATTCGACATACAAAAACTAATGTTTTATCTGGGCCAATCTTCACAAGATCACCACTATTTCTTCTTACCAATGACACTGATGGGTGCTGGTCTTCTTCATCAACATAACATATTCTCTCTGCACTATCTGTAAAATTCAATAAAATTAAACTAGAAGATAATTTTACTTGTCATTTGGATATCATAATTGATTTAATTGATCAAAAGGTTTTTTTTATTGTTTTATATCAGGGCATTTTGTATAAAACATACTTTCAGTTGATAAGACACCTTAATGAGAATTTCATTGATTCTGGGTATAAAATCAAAATCCTTGTTTCTGAGGTGAGAACGATATTGTTAAATTACAATTTTATTTTACTTTATCCTGAATATCATATATTCCAAGATCATCCCTGCAAATAAGAATTGCTTTCACATTGCTCAGAGAGAAATTGCTGTGAAATCACTGTGTATACTACATCTAAAATTATTTAACCTGAAAAAATATCTATCCATTTTCTTAATATTTTTGTCACTTTAAACATGCATTTAATCAATTTGTTGGGGTTATTTTAATATAGAAAATCTTTAACTGTGGTTATCAATTATTTCACAGACAAAGATTAAATTCACATCAGAAAATATGATATCCCAGTTATCATACATTGAAGAAACATACTTTAATATGTGCTGCATCATACATAGAGAAATAGATGGCTGATGGTCTTTGACTGGGTACATCGTAACCAAGTTCTCTCTTTCAACATTAAAAAATGGCCACCAACATAAACCTTATTGAGTGTGGCATTCAACACTGCAGAAACAGGCCATAATCTGTCCTACATCTTGTAGGTATGGGGCACCATTTTAGTATTTTTCACTATTTTCTGATTTAAAAAAATCAAATTTCTGATATCAAAAATATTTTTTTGATGTAAAAAAAATCAAATTTCTGATATAAAAAAAAAAAAGAAAATGAGTTTTTGATATCAGAAATTTGATTTTGATATCAAAAAATAAATTTTCAATATCAGAAATTTGATTTTTTGATATCAGAAAATCATTTTCTGATATATAAAATATGTAGTATTATTTGATATCAGAAATTCAAATTTTTGATATAAAAAAATGAATTTCTGATATCAAGAAATCATTTTTAATTTTTGATATCAGAAATTCAATTTTTTTATATCACAAATTTGATTTTTTTTAATATCAGAAACTTATTTTCTATCAGAATTGTATTATACAACAATTACTACTCCTTAAGATTTCCTGCCAGATACTAGACTACATGTTATTAGGCCTTATTTACTGCACACCATTCAGGAGAGACAAAATGGTGGCCAGTGCGTTAGGTGGTGCTACTGTGTCTTGCATGGTTAACACAGCATTTGCAGCTCTCTAAGGAGTCTGGCAGCATTTTTAATTATTTCATCAAAAAAAAAAAAGAAAATCAATAACAATAACTGTTTTTTTTTTAAATACACATGTTTATTAAAGCAATATGAGAATTTAACCCATATAATTTTGACCCCCTACAAAAGCAGTATCAAGATACCAAAATTTCCCATATAATAAGTATCCAGATACCAAAAATGGCCATATATAAGTATCCCTCCCCCATGAAATCAGTATTGAACAGACATAGATATTCTGAGTGAGTATTGTTTTTAAATATTTAAAATTGGTAGTTTGTTTCCTATCCTGGTTTCCTAAAAAACTTCAATTAATTTTTTTTTTGTGGGCAGCTGGGGAATGGTGGTCATATTTGTGATTTTGCAATATTTTTATGAAATTTGAGGAAATTAATTTATACAAAATTTTTTTTTTTTTTTTTACATTTTAAGCATATTTCAAGAAGATAGCAAGATTGATTAATAAGTCAATTCCCCATTTAGGTCCATCCATTTTGCAACTGTCACAACAGACATGAGAATTACAAAGGAGACTTTGTGAAACAAAATAATGTCAAATCCTCATTAAAATTAGATAGCATTAATTGACACTGCTATAGAAGTCTGCTACTTTTACCATTACCTGGGCAAGAAGGAAAATGAAATCCTACCTGTGACAATGTTGTCTTGGGATTTAACACCTGTCCTGAGTTTACAGGTATGTATTGAAAGGAGGGGGGATAAAGTTAGGTTATTGTTACAAACTCTCCTGATGCAGCAACATGGACATTGTCAGCTACCAGCTTATTGTAGATGTTGATATGATGTATATTTTTATTTGGAATGTTTCATGTTAGACATGTGTCTAAATAGGAATGTCCATTTCATAAACAAAATGGGAATGAACCTAATATATATTCCCCTTTATCTCAGAGCTTCTATAGTTTATACAACACAAAGTAGTGAATGAACTAACAATCCATTACTTTTCATGGAAAACATATGTAAAGAGATAAATAAGGTATCAATTTCATTGGAATGTAATAATAATATGTATCCCTTCTTAGAAGTTTCACTATCAGATTAGGCATCCTACACAGCCATCTAATATGTACCCCTAACTCCCTATCCAATATTGAATAAGGCATCCTTAAGACAGACAAGTAACATGTACTTGTAGGGGCCCCTCTCTATGTATCATCTAAGGCATTCTAAACAGTCATGTAATATGTATTCCCCGTCTACAGAGCAGATCATGTAAATGGAGGATACATATTATATGACCATGCATGTTATAAGAATCCAAATGCCAAAATTTTCCATATTATATGTATCCTCCTCCACATATCAGATATGGTCATTTAATATGTATATATTATATGACCATGTAATAAGTATCTGGATACCAAAATTTGTCATGTTATACATATCCTATGGCCTTAGTAAAATTTTACCTTTTTGTTCTGAAGTTTGCTGTAAGACAACATATTTCGCTCTTTATTATTTACTTGTGCAGATGGTTATTATTTACCTGTACAGGTGGTTATTCATAGGCCTACATTCAAAGAAATGCTAATCATGATTTTCTGATATTAAAAAAGATTTTCTGATATAGAAAAAATTTAATTTCTGATATCAAAAATCATTTTTTGTTTTAAAAAATTGAAACTGTAATATAAAAAATCACCACTATTTCCTGATATAAAAAAATCAAGTTTCTGATACTGGTATCAAAAAATGAATTTTTGATATCAGAAATTCAATTTTTTATATCAAAAATGATTTTTGAAGTTAAAAAATAGTGATTATATACATTAAAATGACACCTCATATGAAAGTGCTAACCTGCTTTAAAGGATTTATCAATTATAAAGGTGTTAAGTACAAATGGCCGAGTAGTTAAAGCATCATGCATTAAGACTTTCACCTCTAGTCAGTATGAAATCATGACACACTTGAACCTAGGCCAATTTTTGAGAGAAAATTTGCCTGCTTACTTGAAGAGGGCCAGTGGTCTCTTCCTAGGTAGGCCTACATTGTAACCTCATTCAAGACCAAATGGAACATAAGCAAATTTTGTGAGTAAATTTGCCAATTTGCAGAAGGCTGGTGGTCTCTTCCAAGGTAGGCCAACATTGTGAAACAAAAGTTCTCTTATCCATAATTAAAAACTGGCTGCCACCTTATAACTAAATAAAGTCCCTTTCAAAGTCACTTAAGACAATTTCTACTAAATATTTATTGATATATTATTTATTTATTATTTGCTTTTAACATATAAGGTGGATCTGTTGGTTTGAAAAGTTTTAAGTTCCAAATCCCAGTAACTATAGAATTGCAATCATATGACGATATTGTAAGATAAAACTTTTATTACTTACACATGTGTTGTAGGTAATGCAGTTTTTCATTCTTTTGTTATAAGTTAAATTACTCAATTCTGCTGATTGACTCAGCTGAATTACAACAGAATTTTATTTCAAGACAAAACTTAGGTAAGGTTTGCATATTGGGGTGAAGTTTTTTCCCCGTATATTGTACACAAAGGAGATACAACAGAAAACAGAAAGAGAAGCTCTCTCATAAAATGAAATTTTATTGAAAATTGACCATTCTGTTCTTTTTTTGCAAAACTGGGGCAAAAACATGAAAAATAACAGTTAATCACAATTTATATATTAAATTATTTTTGTATTGAAAGTTATCAAATAAAATTCATTGGTTCCAATGTGTCCGAATTATTTTATTATATCAATTGAACACATGTTAAATCCCATTCAATAAAAATTGACATAATTATGAATAAATACCTAATTTTCACTCTACTGTTTTAAATTGAATTGGTTGCCATGACAACAAAAATATAAAAACGACCCCTTTAAATGTTGTACATTTCTATAAAAATAATAATGTTATAAAGACATTATTATCATTAATATAAGCTAATAAAATTCATAAAACATTCAAAAAATTAAATTCAACAAAATTCTTTCAGGAAAGCATTATCTACAAAACCACTGTTAAAACACATAAAATGAATACAAAAATGAATAAGAATGGCTAAGTTTAAAAGAAGTCAAAAACACGTAAAAAAATTATTTTCTGATTTCTATGAAATTAACAAACTTGATCATACATCTATGTAGATCACTCAGATACAATTAGTTTTTCAATCCATAGAGAGTTTGACAAAAAAATTACAGTTTGTAGGCCGAAATGACAAAAAAAAAAAAAACAAAAAACAAAAACAAAACAAAAGAAAAAAAACAAGATGTGTTTGTGAAACACAAATGCCCATCAGTCTCAACAAATTTTTGCAATGTCCTATATTTTGACCCCTTCCCACCCTAGGGGCAAGCACTGTAAGTGAAGTGTGTGCAATCTTCAAATTATTTTACAATCCAAGTTTGGTTATTGTATCACAATCCAAACTTGATATATTGTACTTTATATGTAAGCAGGATGGAATTACAGACAGACAGACAAATAAACAGACAGACAAACAATCCAAACACTAGATGCCCCTGGTAGACTTTTCAAGCTGGGGGCATAAAAATCTGTATCTAACATGTTTAACTTCACAACATCAATACCAAACACCCTAGGAGCAAAAAGGCCCAATATGAGTAATCTAGCTCCAATATAAAATGAACAGCAAGCATGTAACAAAAACTTGATATTGAGCTAAATGAAGTTTGATGTCACTGTGTAACTGTCAGAAAAAGCAACACCTACATCTTGTTTGTGACAAAAAAAAAAAAAACAGTCCAGAAAAACTTTTAACATGTACACTAGACATAAACAATTCACTGAGGATACAGAGATTGCATTACCTATAAAGACTTGACCTTCCCCGTCAAATACTTCTTGACCATTTTCATCCAGTACAATAAGATTGGTTCCTTTTAGTGGCTGTCCAAGCGGAATATCTGGCAACTGCCTACTGTATTGTGAAAAGAGAACTGTGAAAGTTTGTGCCATGTGAGCTTAATTATCTTACATGTAGTAACAGAAATGATTTTGTTTTTAAATCAAAACATTGTGCTGTATTAAAAATGATCATGATTTTGTGTTTAATCATAAAAGTGTGTCGTAACAGAAATGAACATGATTTTGTATTTAATCATAGCATTGTGTTGTAACAGAAATGATCATGGTTTTGTGATGATCATAACACTGTGTTGTATTAGAAATGATCATGATTTTGTGTTTAATCATAACATTGTGCTGTATTAAAAATGATCATGGTTTTGTGATGATCATAACACTGTGTCGTAACAGAAATGAACATGATTTTGTATTTAATCATAGCATTGTGTTGTAACAGAAATGATCATGGTTTTGTGATAATCATAACACTGTGTTGTAACAGAAATGATCATGATTTTGTGTTTAATCATAACATTGTGTCGTAACAGAAATGAACATGGTTTTGTGATGATCATAACACTGTGTTGTATTAGAAATGATCATGATTTTGTGTTTAATCATAACATTGTATTGTAATAGAAATGATCATGATTTTGTGTTTAATCATAACATTGTGTTGTAACAGAAATGAACATGATTTTGTATTTAATCATAGCATTGTGTTGTAACAGAAATGATCATGGTTTTGTGATGATCATAACACTGTGTTGTAACAGAAATGATCATGATTTTGTGTTTAATCATAACATTGTGTCGTAACAGAAATGAACATGGTTTTGTGATGATCATAACACTGTGTTGTATTAGAAATGATCATGATTTTGTGTTTAATCATAACATTGTGTTGTAAAAGAAATTATCATGGTTTTGAATTGAATCAATCATGTTGTATCAAAAATGATACTAATTTTGAGTTTAATAAAATATTGTGTTGTAACAGAAATGATTCATGCTTTTGTGTTTAATCATAACACTGTGCTGTAACAGAATTGATCAAGATTTTGTGTTTAATCATAATATTGTGTTGTAACAGAAATGATCATGAGCTGTATGAAGGAAACAGAGCTAGCTGAAATGGGTGTAAATTATGAAAATAGGTACTTGACTCACCAACTTTCAGGTCTTAATTAACATTAGTTTTTATAATACAACTACTGCAGACTTACCAACCTTTTGAAATGAAGAAAAGGAATGTAAAAATGAGGGAAGCATGGTGGGAAATTTGTTCCCCACTTTTGTCAGGCAATTGAGGGGTATAATTTGTTGCCACTATCATTATATCAATCTGTTAATATACCAAATGGCCCATATTTCTTCATTTCACAAGTAGATCTTGAAGTTTCTTTTGCAATTTCTTTAACAATAGCAGCTGTTTTAGTTCTGCCACATGCCTACTATGCAGTAATCATTAAATCCAAAATCATAGACATGAATAAATTATTAATTTGTTCCTTCATTTATTTGATGTTAAGATGTTATGTTGTTATTTTACAACAGTGTCATCTGTTGCTGTATTTTTGTTTTAAAATGGATGTTCATAAGTTATACACTCTTTGGTTTCAAAGGAGTAGTTTTCATTGGTTAATTCATTAACTTTCTGACCAATCAGAATGGTTTAATTTTTATTATACTTTGAGTAGTGATCCATTAACCAGTAAATAAATGGGGACATGTTTCATTCAATTTTCTTGTGTTGGTCTGTCTGAAAGCAATCTTCCTTTATAACACTGCAGGTATGCCAGTCTATCTGGCATCAATCTTCAGTTTTTCTTTACTACTAGATATAAAAGAGATAATTTTTAAATCTTAACATATCATAAAATTTAGAGCTGAATCTTACTTATCAAGTTTCTGATTTATAATTGAAGCCTCATTTCTGACTGGTCAAGATTTAGCATCACCACTATGTTTAATTAATGTATTGATTTGTTAATTTAGTTGTTATACATTTGTCAGTTGTCATGTCCAAAATAAAATATCATCTTGAAATTTTATTTCATCTTTTCATGTTTTTTCACAATCGTGCCGCCAAACGTCATCAGTAGGATAGCTGTTCTATCAAATATATCTAGCGATTTGAACCACTAATTATTTGTGAAAATTTGAGCATTCACTACATGAAATTAAAAAAATACTGAAATTGAACATATTTAGACTGTAAAATAGGCAAACATATAACACTTTGATCTGTAGAAGTCATGAATTTGGTAGTTCGGATTCTGAAAATGAAAACATGGAACGGGAAGTAGAATAAAAAGATTATGCACTACAAGTTAAAAGGCTCTCTGATTTACCCTAGAATCCAGGTTTTGGATGATTTTCCTGGCTATGATATGTATGATACTACTAGTTATGAGCCATTTACCAGATATAGTGGTCACTCAACATCATTGTGCAAACATGCTAATGTAAGAAATAGTAGGTATGGTGAACACGGAACATGGTTTAATACTGATTTGAATAACAATTCAATAGTTCATTCAGATATCAGTAGAAGGCAAATTGAGAAAACTTGAAAATATAACAGGAAAAGCGATCTGTCAGATTTCTTAGTTCAATTTAAGCAAGTTGCAGTGTGAAATAAAGGGACAAAAAGTGATAAAAGTTATTAATTTCGCTAGATGGAACTGCAAAACAGATATTAAGTGAACTAGCTATGGATACAATGGCCAATTCTCATAGTATTAAGCAGGTTTTGATTAATTGGTTTAACCAGTTGAACGTGTAGTCCAGTCATTTTACAGCTTGAACTTAAACTAAATGCAAAAAATATATAATTTTGATGGTTCTAAGTAGAATAAACATCAATAAATAACATATGAAAAGTCTACAAAAATCTACGCTGTGGAACATTTTGAATTTTTAATGTAAACTATTATAACAATGTTGCAGTATTGCATTACATTTACAAGCCACTGTAGTTACAAAGGAAGTTAATTATGACAACAAAATCACAAGTAATCCGAACCCGCATTTCTATAAACAAACAAACAGAGACTTCAAACTACCATGGACTTAACATTATATATTTTAAACTAATAAATCGTATTGATTAAACATATATTCAGTAATTTCCTGAAACAGCTATAAGTCACTGATCAATTAAATACTGTTTTATTTTACTGTTTTGATACTTGATAATCAAGTTGTTGATGTGGTTTATTTTGTTTACATTTAGTGCAAAAAGATAGATATGTAAGTAAGCAGGTCATTGTTTATGGTCCATACTTCATAATTCTGGGCAACAATAAGCATAATCACTCTTGAATATATAATATACAAATTAGCAAAGTTGATTAAAACACATTTTGAAAAATAAAAAAACTTCAAGCAGACGCTTCTTCAAATCTTAAAAGTATGGATGCCCTGTATAGTCACAATACACACTCCATTACCATTCGCACGATTTCCGAATGTCATATATATAAAAAGATTTTCTGTTCAACATATAGTACCCAACTGATTCAATTTTGTTTAGTTTTGGTTAACTATTTTTAACTTCATGTTAGTTATTTAAATGTTTATGTTCATTTAGTTTATCTAAAATTAGACCTACAAGAGCATTAAAATGAATGTATTATCAGATTTCATTATTGATTTTTGGTTGTTTTCCATTTTCATTCTATTTCATGTCATGACTTTGGAATTGTAAATTGCTTTCCTTTTGAAGTTTTCCAGATTTCTATAACAATAATTTGAAATAAAGCTTTACAGGGTATGCTATATAATATGTCATTTCATTTTTACACATTGAGAATTTTTTTTATAAACATTTTAAAAATGTTAGTAACTGTTTCTTTGCTAAGCGTTCAACATACAGACATGATACATGTAGGCCTATGGTATAATGATAAAGCTACAGCAAAAATCATTTCAATAAAAGTCACACGTCTTTCAATGTTTTCTGTTTATTTTGTTTAACGTCCCACTCAATTATCTTTCACTCAAACGGAGAAGTCACCGAATGACATGACTTTGGTTTTTCCTGTCCGAGTCTGAAGTACAGGAAACCAACCTGCCACCAACTGGACTCGAACTCACAACCAAGAGCCGAACATGCTACCGACTGAGCTAGGCCAGCTCCATGTCTTTTGAATGAGATACATGTATATATAAGCCTACCACTTTTTCTTTCGAAAAGATTTTAGCTCAACTGAAGAAGTCTTATTGACTTAAACAATCACCTTGAGCTTTTGTTTTGACCTCTTGTAAAACTATAACTTATAAATATATATATATATATATATATATATATACAGTACGGGCCACGCGGATTCCGCAAAAGTCACGTCATCGCGGCGGGGTTAGTAATGAGCAGTCGTCCGCGTTCAAATCGCGGCTGTCCACCGCAGTCGCCGTCATCGCGGCGATTGAAATTCCTCGCAAATCGCGGGGATGAATGAAATCATCGCTAATCGCGGCTGTTGAAAATCATCGCAAATCACGGCTGCTGAAAATCGTCGCAAATAGCGGCTGCTGATCTCCGTATACTACTGGAATTGTCGAACGGAATTCTGTTTTGTTTTTGTTTTTTGGGGTTTTTTTAATGCGTGTTCAGTCTATTAATTAAATAACAAATTACATTACTATTCGCTAAAATGCGACCATTATCTTCTATAGTACCCGGTAATATGTACCTTCCAATTGATCCCAAACCAAACAATAACCCCCCACTTTCACTTTGTTCAACAGTTCTGTTATAATTGCATCAAACACCAAAGTTCTTCTACGTCATGTAATGAAATTGATTATCCAAGCCGTCAAGTCAAAGTTATCCGTGCGTGAAATGTAATCACATCTCTGCACAGAGTTGGACACGTGGGACCTTCTTTCTACCTTACATGTATATTGCTTTTCAACTATCCGTAACCGTGATATTACACATCGTATGTTAATTTAACACAAGATTTGTGACATCTATTAAAATATGGACAAAAAGAAAAAACGGAACTTCGACTAATCCTAACGTGGTTTATTTTCTTTCAATCCTACCTACTTCGTATAACGTTTGGTTATCTACGTAACTGGTTTATATAACAGATTTTCAAACAAAAACTGCAAGCCTAATTTGTGACGGCGCTTAAAAATTTTAAAAAATCGAAGTTCTGAAATACCCTCTCTCTCTCTCTCTCTCTCAAGTTTGAACAATAAAATTGTAGTTCAGGGCACCCGAAAACAATAAATTTCCACAAAGTAAACGCCCGCTCCATAAAAAATCAAGGTTCATGCGGCCCCGAACTGATTGTTGTCTAGAGCCAAGAAATGCCTAGGTTTTGGGGACGCGATAACCTAACCACTAGACCTACCCTATGTGACGTAAAACAGTTTTTAAGAAAAATAAAGTTATATCTCGAAATTATCTTGTCTGAATTTATTTAAAGCTGTTTTTACTTGTACCTATGATGAGCATTTTTTTTAGGAGAAAAATCGTTTCTTTTTAATATTCATTTTCCCACCAAAAATAAGTTATATGAAAATACCGTTTTAATCATAATTTAAAATCACAGAAAAGGTTTACATCAATAGAACTATCATGTATGCGATACTAGTAAAAAGTATGCCTGATACTACGATTAACTTAAACAACCGGAGTTTATTATATGCTAAACCTAATGAATTTCCTGCTGATACCTTTATGACCCGACTTTAACATGAACTTCAGTTAAAGTAAAGTATAACGGTATATAACACTTTTTTTACCGGATAAGCTTATATAAATTGAAGCTATGTTTTTCAGAAGATTAAAAGGGGTACGAATAATAATGTATTATTGTTCAATTCTGTATCCGATTTCGTTATACGAAACATACTATCCAGGGTTAAAAGTTTTTAACATTCGATGCTTTATACAATGGTTTCAAAAACTTATTTTAACACCAACAAATGAACTCTTACAGGTTAGGAGGAATACCAATCGCCGGGATATTCTATTCATTTCAAAGCAAAAGTACATGTGTAAAAACACTTAATGATTATTAACAATGTACCCGAGAGACCACAGCCTCCCGCAAGTAAAACTATTTAAAAATCGATTTCAACATCGATCAAACATGAACAAGCTATAGCTTATCTTGTTTTATTTTCGATAAGTCAAAATGATTAAAAATTATGATTCTGGTCATCGTCAACTACCGCACATAAATATTAATATAAATATACAACACGTATTTGTATATTACAATTAATAATAAAAATCAAATTGAAAATTACATGTATTCCAGACAGTCTTCTCAACCCCTCTTTGAAAATCTTCAATCGACAACATGATTGCTAATCCGCCCAATACATATATATTCAAGGGTCAAAACTTTTTCATACAAGTGACACGAAATATGCAATGAAAGCACAATACTGTCTACACATTCAAATGATTGGATGGAAGATGGCAAAGTATTGACTACGTCCCATAAGAAAGGACCAGAATGTTTTTTAACACTTTCTATTTACCAATTTTGCGTGTTTTTTCAACATATCCTAGACAAATGAAGAAACCGTCCGACTAAGTAACCGTACGCTAAAGTACTAAATGGAATATATATATATCGCTAAAATGGATATATTGAATTTATGCAAACATATTATATTCAATTATTTGATTGTACTAAAAGTATTTTACGCTCTTTGAAATCATGTGACGTTTTATGTCCCTTGTTTGTGACTCTTCAATGTCGGCGCGTCTAATGATCCAAAAATACAATTTTCAAGCATATTTTAACAGTTTTAAAAATAAAATTTTGTTCCATAATCTGTGTATATCTACATCCATCCTAACTCAGTAGCGCATTCTTCCAGAGTAAAACTATTTTGTTTAAAAATTGATAAAATATACATGTAGCATAAATATCCACTTTGTTTTAATAATAGATTCAATATCAATTTTTTTTTTTAGCCGTATATATAATCATCTGGTACACAAGAACTAGATACAGTTCATGACTCGCGTATATTGAACATAAGAAGCTGAGTTTTATTTTGACAGCGATTTATGACCCCGTCGCTAAGTTCACCCAGACTTGATCTGATGTAATTGCTTCGATCTATGCCATTATGTAAGTCTAATGTGGACTTGATTTAAGATGAATCTGGTCATCGATTTTTTTTACAAACTACCAGATTTGGATCAGCCGTACTTTAAGATTTAGTCTTAATATCGGGAAAATATATGGGAATCTAGCGTGACATCATATTTTATTTTGTGAATAAAGTTGCCTTTATTGTTGACCTACATGATCATATCAATCATGGCAAAGACCGTTTTCAACCTAATAAAGATGATTTTGAATAATGGTTTAATAAAATAAAAAATACCCACTTGATCTTTTATTGTTAAACATACTATCACAGTGTATTACATCAGTCGCACATAATTGCTAAAATAAACTCGACTGCTCAACCCCTCTTTCTGAAAAGGATAAGTCTTCAATATTTACAGTCTAAAAGGCATTTTTTTTTTTTTCGTGTCATGGGGGGTTGGGGGCTATTTCTTACCGGTAATGATGATGACATAAACATGATAATCCAAACAAATAACGTGTAATTACTATATTAAAACGGTAAATAATGAAATCAAAACTGATTTTCATATTTGAATGTCCTTTGTAATCAGGTAAATTATTAGCGATTTATATCAAATAAATATTGCTGAAATGAGACTTAATCAACTATAACAGTAAAAAGTTATTGCTACCATGTTTTGGGACTTTTTTTAGCACCAATACTTTATGAACTCTATTATGGCGTAAAGGATGTACACAATTTACCTCAACATGTATATGGATGGAAGTTAAATGCTAAGATGCTGACATAGCCTTGTTTATTGACCCTATATCTTTGGGGGAAAAATGACCCACGTAGATCTACGTTAAATTATTACTCTACGCTTAAACTTAATTTGCAGTGAGGGTTCTTTAACGTGCCGACACCTACTGATGACATGATGGGCATTTAAAAAATACATAATCAAATACATAACATGGAATCTTATTGTCTGTCATACAAGATATTTAATGCATATATCCTTTCTAATTTTTAAATTTTTTTTATGAATATCAATATAATTTTTTGATATGTCCTCTGATAATGAAGACATACATAAGTCCTTATATACACTCACATCAACCGAGTTATCTATGACGCAGTCGCTAAAATCAAGTAAGGATACCCCGGACGATATTTTGTCCCCGAAGAATCTGTGGTCTTGATCGAGGAGCCGTAACATGGTCAAATTATGTGGATTCTGTTTAAGATAGTGGATCTTCGGGGGAGGCGCAATAGAATTTTTTTTTTTTTTCGTATGTAAAGCTTAGATCAGTCGTTCTTTAATATTTAAGTATCAGAAAAAATATTCTTGGCTAACTCATATTTTGGGATCTACAGTACGGGCCACGCGGATTCCGAAAAGTTCATAGTTATGCAGTCGTCCGCGATATTATTTAACGCGGTCGCCGTTCGCGGTGGTTGAAATTCCTCGCAAATCGCGGGGATGATTCATCGCATTGTGTTGAAAATCATCGCAAATCGCGGCTGTATTTAGCGGCTGATCTTTACTACTGGAATTGTCAACGGAATTTTAAATCTATTGATTAAATGCTTAAATGCGTTTTTCTATGTACCCGAAATATGTACCTTGATGAACCGACTTTCACTTTGTTCAATGTTTCTGTTATAATTGCGCTCCAAAGTTCTATGTAATCCCAAGCCGTCAAGTCAAAGTTATCCGTGCATTGTAATCAATTTGATTTGAACGTGGGACCTTCTACCTTACAAGTATATCAAACTATCCGTAACCGTATATTAGACATCGTATGTCAATTTACACAGTGACATTAAAAATATCGACAAAAAGAAATAACGGAACTTCGTAATCCTATAATTTTCTTTCGTGTATTACGTTTAGTTATCTACATCTGGTTTATAAAACAGATTTTCAAACATCAACTGTAACCAAATTTGTGACAAAAATTCGAAGTTCTGAAATCTCTTCTCTTTCTGTCTCTCCCTGTCTCTCTCTCTCTCTCTCTCCAACATGTATTTTTTCTCGGTCAAAAGATGTATTTCTATTCCCAATAAATTTAACGTACTATTTTTAAAACAGTTATATAATATCAAGGTTCATCATGATAAAATCACAAAAAAAGTTTACATCAATAGAATTATCATGTATGCGATACAGTGTATAGAATTTCATGACCAAATATCCACTTTGTTTATGATATACTAAAGCTAATGTAATTTTGGGTTGCAATACCTCTACCCGACTTTTTTTCATTAAAGTATTGTGCAACTGTGTACACTAAATTAAGATTAAAAGTGGTACGAATAATCATGTATTAGCAAAATTTCAAGGAAATCTGTACCCGATTTCGTTACCATACAATTCATTAACGCGAGTATTTTTACAGTCTTTTCAAAAAGTTTTTACCATTCGATGCTTTATAAAAGTAAAATTCCCAGGTTTCAAAAACTTATTTTAACATCAAGAACTTATACAGCTAGCAATCGTTGGGATATTCTATTCATTCAAAACAAAAATGCATATGTAAAAAAACTCTATTATGATATATCTTCAAAATGTACCCGGGGAGAGACCACAGGCCTCCCGCAAGTATTCGTTTGAAAATCGATTTCAACATCGATCAAACATGTACTGTAACAAGCTATAGATCAAAATTGAACAAGTCGTTTCTGATTTTTTCATATGCAAATTATCTGGAATTATGATTCTGGTCATCGTCAACTACTGCGGGGGTAAATTCAACGAGGAAATAAAATATACCATTTAAACTTGTATATTACAATTAATAATAAAAATCAGTTCACTAATTAAATGTGGACTCAACCCCTCTTTGAAAATCTTCAAGACAAGTGATGATGATTGCTGCACATACATATTCAAGGGATGAATTCTGTCAATCATATATCAGGTGACACGAAATATGCAATGACAGCACAATCAAATGATTTTTTTTGAAAGTATTGACAACGTCCCACACACCATGCATTTTAACGATCATTTACCAACTTTTTCCTTTCAGATATCTAGTCTTTAATATCGGGAAAATATAAGGGCAAAGTACTAGCGTGAAACATCATATTTCTAAATTGTAATTGGAAACAGTAAATGACGTTTTATGTCCCTTGAAAGTACTGAGTTGCCAAAAATACAATTTATAATTGATTTCGACTGAAAATAAACTACATATATTTTTAACAGTTTAGAATGAAATTTTGTTCCATAATCATATCTATGGCATTCTTCCAAAGACAACTATATACATGTATTTTGTTAAAATTGGTAAAAATATATATGTAGCATTAATATCCCCGATATTTTAATAATAGATGATATCAATTTTTTTATTTAGCTGTATATATAACCACCATTGAACTAGTTTTCATGAGCGTATATCTGTGTAAAGAAGCTAAAACAGCGATTTATGACCCCGTCACTATGGATCCCATTTACCCAGACTTGATTTTTGTCCCTGTTATGTAACTGCTATCTGTGGTCTTCAGAGGAGCCATTATAACTGTAAGTTGTTCTAATGTGGATTCGTCTTCCGGGGGGGGGGGGGTAGGTCAAACACACCAGATTTGGATCAGCCGTACTTTAATATTGGGAAAATATAGGGGCATCTAGCGTGACATCATATTTCGAATATAAAATTTGTGAATACTGACCTAAAACATAATATCATATCATACAAAGACCGACTAATAAAGATTATTCTGAAAATGGATAGATAAAATAAAAAATACCCACTTGATCTTTTATCAACATACTATGTATATTTCGCACATAGTTGCTAAAATAAACTCGACATAACCTACCGACTTTATGAAAAGGAAAAGTTATCAGCGATATTTACAGTCTAACAGGCATTTTTTTTTTTGGGGGGGGGGGGGGTGACTACTTCTTACCGGTATTGGATGACATAAACATGATAATCCAAACTCACAAGGGAGTCATGATTGTGAAATCACGCCAATACATTATCAAGATTATCAGGTGACACGGTATATGCATGACAGCATGCTTACACAATCAAATGATTGGGTGGAAGATGGTTGAAAGTATGGACTACGTATATACTGACGTCGGAAGCAAAATGAATGTGGAGTGGTTTAATTAAAAAAAAAACTGAACACACACAAACCAGACTATACCCCAATTTTCAACACCTATGTCTAAAAAGGGGGGGGGGGGGGGGGGGGCTAAGCCCCCTGAAATGTACTGGCTTGAAATGATATTTGAATTTATGCAAATATATTATACTTTAAATTATTCTTAAATATTTTACGCTCTTTAAAATAATTTAAAAACCGTAAATGACGTTTAATGACCATAAATAGTTACAAATGCACAGTTGATTTTGACCGAGTTCAATGTCGGCGCGTTAATGATCCAATACAGGTAAATTATTTCGAATCTGAAAATAAAACGTTTGAAATTAATGATCGCAAGCAAATTTTAACTTAACACACACACACACACACGCCAGAAGTCTTCAAATAAAACACACACACACGCGAGCTGAAATGAGATCTTTGCCAAAAAAAGTGGGGGGGGGGCTTAATCCGCCCCTACCCTCCGGCTCCGAATGTAATGCATGCTATAACAGTTCAAAGTTAATCTGGTATATACATCCACCCTAACTCAGTAGCGCATTTCTCCCAACGACAACTGTAACATTTTTTTTGTTATAAAATTGGTTTACATAGCATTGATATCCCCTATTTCTATAATAGATTCCATATTAATGAATTAGCAATATGACTACAGTTCTTGACTTACGCGTATGGAATGTGAGTTTTATCTCTTGAGGCGATTTATGACCCCGCACTATGGACCCTGTTCACCATTGTTTTGTCCTCTGTTATGTAATGCTTTGATCTGCGGTCGTCAACGAGGAGCCATTAAACTGTAAGTTGGTCAGTAATGTTGAGATCGAAGATGATTCTTGAGGTGATTTTTAAAAAACACACCAGATTTGGATTAACCGTACTTTAAAATTTAGTCTAAACGCTATGCTCACAGACCTAGATTACATAGCCTTGTTTATAGCTGAAAATTACATAGAGAATTTTTTGTTTTGATATTTTGTTTTATTTAAAGGTCTACATGGGTTCTTGCACTTTAAATAAGTGGGGCAAATGTCTTGAGTGAAAAACCACGTAGATCAACCGTAACAGTTACCATTAATTACTCTACGCTTAAACTTAATTTTTTTTTTTCAGTTTGTCAATATATGTTGAAATTCATTAAAAAGTCAAAACTGATGGAGACGTCACAAAAAGGCTAAACTGTTTTGGCCTATGCTCGAACACTTGAGGGTTCTTCATTGTGCCGACACCTATTGTGACACGGGCCAAAAAAGTTTAAATCATGGTCCTCCAATGCATTGCGGTATCTTATACCCACATAAAACATGAAAATCTTGATTTGTACTTATAACTGTCTTTGGCCGGAATAAAGATGAGTCGCAATGTGATAAGCAACTCTGTGAATGGGCTTTTCTGCGATTGGATCCGGATACCTCATCGGGCTCTCAACGAAATATTTTTAACGATTTCAGAATTTCAATGTCTGAGGTTTATAGTTTCAAAAATAAAACTGATTTTTGAATCACACATCAGGTGACACGAAATATGCTACGGCATCATACTATCAAAATGATTGGTTGAAAGACACTGAAAGAATTGACATTATGACGTAAAGGATCGCCCCTACCTCATTTGAACTACCGGTCGACATCAAACGCGATTCATCTTACCAATTATCTATATCAGTACGAATCAGTCGCTAACTTGTAAATAGTTTTTTAAAACTTGGTAAATTAAAAAAGTTAACAGGAATACCCCGTTCATTTGTACTTAAAATTTTTTACGTCACACAGATCGATATTTTTTAACGTCCCTGTAAAGAAATATTTCAATATCGAGACTTTTGCATATGACTTACGTGAGCAGTAAAGGTTCTTTAACATGCCGAGCATACTTGTGACTGACATGATGGACATCAAAAAATATATTATCAAATGCATAACATGATCTCTGTCATACAAGATTAAGATAGTGGATCTGTGTTTTTTTTTCGATATGGATAATGAAGGCATACAGTCCTTATATACATTCATTTTTTTTGACAGTGATTTATGACGCTGAAAGAAATTCAAGTTCAAGTAAGGATACCCCGTTGAATCGATATTTTGTCCCTGTTAGTCGTCTTGATCGAGGAGCCATATTAATTGGTCAAATAATGTGGATTCTGTTTAGATAGTCTTCGGGGGAGGCAGAAAAAAATATTAGAGCTTGGATCTCGTTTTTTAACTCATATTCTTGGGACTCATGTTTTGGATATTGGAGTTAAGAATCTTTTTAACAGTAAACCACAGTTTTCAGACTGAGTAGGAAGTATAAAATAATTAATTTAACAAAACGCTTTTTTTTAGTTTTGTCAGACGTTTTCCTGATTGATACTGCGAATATGTATCAAAATACTTTAAAAGTTATAATTTAACAAATATAAATCACAGAACTGCCATTTTTTTTAAAAAGTTCACTGACAGAACAATCTCAGCCGATCGTGGGTTAGTTCCAATGATTGAGATCATTTTTGCGAAATTAATGAATTGACTCCTTTGGGTGAATAATCTACAGTTTTAAAGTTTTGTTTACGGTACATTTTTTATTTTTACTCCGAAATATAGATTTTGCATAATAAGATTACATGGGGATAAAGCAAAATTTTTTATGGAAAATTACATCAAAGGCAAACAATCTCACTAAGTAGCAAAATAAAAAACATCAATTTGAGGTTTGGTCTGGAAATATATCATTTAGTTTCAATAGTTTCTCTCTCAACAACGATACTCATGAATTGATACAATCAGACGCCAAACTAAATTACGTATACAGGTAGGGGCGGGGTTTGGAGGGTAATGTGGACGAAAAGGCGGGACTTCATGACTTCCAGGTATGAAAGCCATATCAAATATCATGAGCGATATATTTGCTTTATATCGCTGTCAGACGAACATGTCTGCACGAGGGACCAACAGGTCAAGTATGACATTGACCATCGTATTCCGATATCGGTATTTCTCATTGCTCTATTTTTCATTCGCTAATTGCTTGTATCTGTATTTTTTTTTTTTTAAAGAATGAGACTCGCGTTCTGCATTCTCAATTTTTTGAAAATATTTAACTAGGTTGCGTAACTAAAATAATTCTTTCTGTTGCTAGTTGGCGAACTCCTTGTTTTTAAATTCTGGCGAGACTTTACGCGTAAGAAAAAAGTTTATGATGAATATGCTAATGATTCGAGATACAGTGCTTCAGCATTGTACCAAACTTATGGTAGGTTTAAACGTACTTTTATAACACGTTCACATTGATTAATCAAGCGGAATCAATTGTTTTTAAGGTTTTTGTTTGCTATAATTATAGTAATTCAGAATGTTAACTTATGCTGACAAAACATCGATAATACTTTAACAGCACGCTGGAAAATTTTCCAATTAAAGTAATGAAAAATTAATCATCGATAAAATTTAAGTTGCTCACAGCCGCGAACTGCGGCGATAAATTTTTCCATCGCAAAACTGCCGCGATGATTTTTTTCCATCGCAAACTGCCGCGATGATTTTTTCCATCGCAAACTGCGGCGACCCGCGTTGAGCTCAATAGCCTGATCGCGTATTCGCGGCGAATTTATTGAGCAAGATTTATATGACCACCGCGATGACGTGACTTTTGCGGAATCCGCGTGGCCCGTACTGTATATTGGAGTTAAGAAACTTTTTAACAATATTGCCAGTTTTCAGACTGAGTGAGAAGTATAAAATAATTAATTTAACAAAACGATTTCACTGTCAGCGATCGCCCTGATTGGTATTGCGAATATGAATTGTCAAAATCTTTAAAAGTACATCAATTAGATGAGGTCATTTTGGTCAGGAAAATTTACAACATGACAGAACTTTCTCAGCTTTACGGTTTGGATTGTGGGTATAGTTCCAATCCTTTGAATTTTGATATCCGAGACGGACCAACAGGTCAAGTATGACCATCGTATTCCGGTATCGGTATTTTTCATTGCTAATTGCTCTATTTTTCTAAGATAATCTTCTGTCCAATTAATTAACTCGACTCCTTTGGGCGAATATTCTACAGTTTTAGTTTTGTTTACAGTGACATATTTTTATTTTTACTCCGAGAATTAATCAAGGTCATTTTGGTTTTTATAATTAGATTACAGGTAGGGCAAAATTAATTTTGAAAACGGGGGCAAACAAACTCTCCCAGAGTAAACATCAATACATCAATTAGAGAGGTTGGTCAGGAATATATTATTTAGTTCAATCGTTTCTCTCTCGAAAAGGACCCACAGAGCTTCAAAAATTCATGATTGACAGACAAACCGTCAAACAGTTATACAGGTAGGGGCGGGGCAAAATAATCACCTGTGTTATCGAAAAGGCGATTCATGGTTATGAAAGTGTTAAGATGATGTTTTTGATTTTTTATTAAAAAATAAGAACTTTTCTGCATGACGGACCAACAGGTCAAGTATGACAATGACCATCGTATTCCGGTATCGGTATTTCTCATTGCCAATTGCTCTATTTTTCTCAGCTTCAGCCATAGGTTAGTAGCGGGTCGATGTTTGCAATTATTTATGAGATAAAGCATTATACTCAAACGAACAGTTTATTGATAAATATTTAGTAAAAATAGGTTGCGTAACTAAACATAATCCTTACTGTTGCTAGTTGGCGAATTCCGTGTTTTTAAATCAGGATGAAACTGGTGAGACTTTAAGTCGCGTAAGCAAAATTTCAAGTTATGATGAATATGCTAGTGATTCGAGATTTTCAGCATTGTAGTAAAACTTATGGTACAGAAAATAAAAATACTTTTACTTTGTGATATCACCTTTACATTGATTATGAGTTGGCAGTTTCAGCGGAATAAATTGTTTAAAGTCCAGTATAAAACACATTTGATGTTTACTATCCACATCATACTACTTCAGTATGTTAACTTATGCTGACAAAACATCGATAATTTTTTAGCAGACCATGCTGGACGGGAATTTTCCAAGTAATATTAACAAATGTAAAGTAATGCTAACCTAATTAATCATCGATATAATTTCAGTCATTCACAGCCGCGAACTGCGGCGATAAATTTTTACATCTCAAACTGCGGCGATGATTTTTTATATCGCAAACTGCGGCAACCCGCGTTGAGCTCAATAGCCTGATTGCGGATTCGTGGGGAATTTATTGAGCAAGCTTTATATGACCACCACAATGACGTGACTTTTGCGGAATCCGCGTGGCCCGTACTGTACTTAGAAACAGCGTCTATGAAAACAGTCAGTGCCTAAACTAATTATGTGACATCTTTTAGGTATATTCTGCATATCATTTAAATGTATTATGCAATACTTTAGATTGCTGATCACATTTTATTTCAAATTCAAACTTTGCTTACACTATACCATGTTCTTTTTGGGAGGGCAAATAAATACCTCTGATCCTCTTCTCTAGGCCTATATTAAAACCATAAACATCACGAAAGGTGCGACCAAGATGGTTATCAGTGGTTTGGTTTAACTAGTATTTCACGAAAGACTCGAGATTCAAACAATCTAAATGACTTTTTAATCTTGACTTTCTGAGACAGCCCATATACGGTTCAAACGTCATCTCTGCTGTTCAATTTAGGAACTAAACATGTTGGAATTAAGTCAAATTTCAACCAGTATTTTACATAATGTTTTAAAGACAACTTTCACATATCTGGACAAAAAATTTTGAAAATTTCGTATGTGTTATATAGTCTATTTAGAAATACTTTGATGTATGTAATTAGTTCAAATGGTTTTTATTTTCCGCAAAAACTCAAACACACTATATTTGATTGGATCTCTGGCTATATGAACTGAATAACAACTGACATTTGATACTGTGAATTTTGATTCTTACTACTGTAAAGAAATATTTAGATTAAGTTTTTATTTTGTTTTTGTTCATAAAATTTATAAATTTACTTTACTGTGTTTTTTATTTTTGCTGGCATACTTTAAGGTAATTCTGACCTATAACAATATAATAATATGACTACAAAAGACTAAACATCATACTTTTTGCAATACGACTACAAAAGACTAAACATTATACGTTCTTAAAAAGTTTGTATAGTTTACATAATACGACTACTAATTAAAGATTTAACATTGCACTTTTTATAGATTGTACAATTCACATTCTGAGCACTTAACCAACGTAATTTTATAATTAATACAACACAACTGTACCTGAAGTCGTCATCTGTAACCTCATAGTATGAAGACCAACAGGAAACCTCAGTTACACCGTACAGATTGATTAACCTTGTCTTGTTCTTCACTGATCTCCACTTTCTGATATTAGACAAAGGAGGGAATTTTTCACCCCCAAGAGCTAGAATTCTCAGTTTTGTAGTTTGTCCCAACAGTGTCCTAGATAATTCATTAAAGTTGATTCTTGTTATAAAAGATGGTGTGGCCTGTAAAAAAGCATCATATTGTCAAATAGAAATAGATATTGTGTAGATATAGACATAAGAGCTGTGTTTACCTATAAAACTCTATCTATGTTCTGATGACATATTATCTAATGTCATATTATCTAGTGGTCACACCCTACAGACATAAGAGCTGTGTTTACCTATAAAACTCTATCTATGTTCTGATGACATATTATCTAATGTCATATTATCTAGTGGTCACACCCTACAGACATAAGAGCTGTGTTTACATCATATTACTGGTGGTCCTACCCTAGAGACATAAGAACTGCAAAACTGCAATTCTGTTCTAATGACACATGAGCTTCTGTTATATTATCTGGGGGTTCCACCCTAGAGACATAAGAACTGTAATTACATCTTATTACATGCATGTTTAATCATACAGTTACAATACAGAGTTCAATACACCTGTGCAATATGTAATGTTGTATTGCACATAGTTGGATCCAAAAAATTTTTATTATCTTTATTTGTATTTTTTAAATACTGAAATTAGTGTTACTATTCTTTACTTTATGGAAAAAGACCATTATTAAAGGAACACTGTTAGTTGTTAAAACTTTTCTTCATATTTCATTATTTGTTGAAAATTTCTATACAGATCTTATCATAAAGTAAAAAAAGTCTCTTTGATTTCATGACACATTAACCAATGTCATAATGTCCAGCGATCCCACCCTACAAACATAAGACCTTATGTCATTTTATCTGGTGGTTCCACCTTAGAGATATAAGAACTGTGTTTACCTATAATACTCTATCTATGATCTGATGACACATTAGCTAATGTCATACCATCTAACGGTCTCACCATACAGACATTAAAGGTGTGTTTACCTATAATACTCTATCTATGATCTGATGACACATTAGCTAATGTCATACCATCTAACGGTCTCACCATACAGACATTAAAGGTGTGTTTACCTATAATACTCTATCTATGATCTGATGACACATTAGCTAATGTCATACCATCTAACGGTCTCACCATACAGACATTAAAGGTGTGTTTACTTCATATTATCTGGTTGTTCCACCCTAGAGAAATAAGAACTGTAATACTGTATCTCTGTTCAAGAGACATAACTCTAATACTGTATCTATGTTCCAATGACACATGAGTTTATGTCATATTATCAGGTTGTTCCATCCTAGATACATAAGAATGGAGTTTTCCTGTAATACTGTATTTCTGTTCCAGTTTAACTCATCAACCTCTCAAGTCGCATTTGGAACTGCCCATTTAATAGAATGGTTAAATCCACTGCCAGAATTCAGTGGTGTATGATTTAAAATGAAAATCTTATAATAATTTTACATGCAATATCAACTTTTTCACTTTTGAATTACGACAGCAGACAATACTATTTATTGATCTGGGTGGGTCTAAATATGACCACAAGTGTTCATGAGTTAATTACACATGGGCTAATGTCATATACTAGATCTCCCAGAAGCCTGTATAGCTCAGCTGGATATTACTGGTCAAGTTTAGTTTTAATTTGCAAAGCTGTTTCAGATGTGTTTTTCCAATAGAATCCTTATTAAATTATGTTACATGCTGCAAGCCTTCTTAGATGGGATGTGGACCTGCCAAACACTTGGTCTGGTGGTTTCTGAGATCAAGAAAATCTCTGAATATATTTCCAAATTGTTATGAATGTTAAACCATGTTTTTTAGTGGATCCGAAAAATTTGAGTAATCTTACTAAAGGACCTTAAATGCATCATTCCTTTAATGTTTTGTTTAACTTCGTTCAGAAGTTTTAGATGAGATAATCAAATTATCATTTTCCCATCGGGTCCAATGTTAAGCTAAGGTATGTCCTGCACTGGCAGTCATGTCATGAAATACACATACATGTGTAATTTTGCATCAATATAGTGTGTTATTTACCCCATACTGCAAAATGTGCTTTAACTTGTTCGCAATAAACAACTTAGCTAACATAACTATGTTCCATCAACTTGTAACAAAAATGATTGTCTGATTTGACCCACCATCTATCTTTGTTAGATATGTGTTTATACAACAATTAGTGTCTTTATATGCGTCACTTGGTCTGCTACATCCAGCGGGAGTTGTTTGTATTTTATATGTAGGAGATATATACATGTAATGAATTGTTTTCAGTATGACAATGTAGTTTTAAGATAATTTTGTTTTAAATACCGAGATTTGTTAAGCTTAATCGCTGGTTAAACTAAACAAGAGATTCCAGAGGGATCTTGGTGCCCACCATGGAATGTTTTATGTCTGGTCTATGACAGACTGTTCTTTTCTCATCTTTTCTCTTATTTTGTGTCTCAACATTGAATTTGTACTTAAATCCATATTTCTGTGAAATACTTTTTTCACAAGATTATAGCGAAACTGAACATATTACATTTTCAGAGAGAGTGGAATTCAACATGGCAGACAGGTGTTCATCTTGGAGTCTGACCTCTCAGAAATTGTAATACACACATCTAGACCTCAAACTTCAAAACCAATCCTCATGTCAAATTTCAGTGAGATCCCTACAATACTTTTTGAGAAATATAAATGGTAACAAACTTCCTTTAATCAAAATAAAAAATGGCAGCCTGTCAGCCATGTTTGATTCTGATCTCTCTGAAAATGTAATATGCCCTACTACACCTCAAAGAGAAACTTCATGTCAAATTTTAACAAGATCCCCTGAGTACTTACTAAGAAATAGTGGTAACATACATCCACTGTCAAAATCCAAGATGGCCACCTGTCAGCCATGTTGGATTCTCTCAAAATGTAACATGCACAACCAGATCTAAAGGTGTCAAATTTCAAGGAGAATCCCTTGAGTCCTTTCTGAGATGTATTGGACAAAATCTCAGATGGCCACCTTTAGACCATGTTGGATTCCAATCTCTCTGAAAATGTAATATGCATAACTAGACCTCAAGGGGAACCTTCAGTCCTTTTTCAAAAATTAGTGGTAACAAATTTCCTTTGGTCAAAATCCAAGATGGCCTATGCTCTATTTATAACTATGGCGGACATGTTGGATGGTCGACAAGCATACCAGATACAATTTCATTTCTAGACACCCCAAGGATGTGTGTGGCCAAGTTTGGTTTCCTATGGCCTGGTGGTTTCAGAGGAGAAGATTTTTTAAAAAGTTCACGTCGGACAGATGACATACGGGCAACAGTCACAAAGTGATGGCAATAGCTCACCTGACCTGTCAGATGAGCTAAAAATGATATTACCCAAGGAACCATAAATCTGTGTTTACCTGTAATACTGTAACCTGATGTCGGTAGTACAACATGTTGAGCAATTTATGTGGCACTATTTTGATATCTTGTGGTGCAATGAGTAAACATGCTCCACTGCTTAGTGTGACAAAAATTTCCACAATGCTAGGGTCAAAGGTCAATGGTGAACAAAGAAACACTAAATCATCTTGGCTCATTTGGTATATCTTTCTGAAAAGATAAACAAGAAAAAGCTTTTGAAAATAATTATGTGTTCACATTAAAACAACAAGAATTAGTACCTATAATTATATGTCTCACCAGTTCCTGCTTTGATATCAAATGTAGCAAAGTATACTTGTTACATGCAGTATTAATAAGTTTAGGATCAAGGATGTGCATATATTTCAAGTTATAATTAAAATACATATTCCAGGGGGTGGGGCAGGACCCATATATGCACTACTGATGTGTCTCTCCATAACAATCAATAATATACAGTCAAACGCTCAGGGGAAATTACAAAAACAGTCTTTATAGACAGGTGGTCTTTATATAAAGGGTCACATGAGATATTATGAAATCCAAGGGATCGGAGATGACTTTCAATATTTCCAACTACATATTTCTTACCTGGTCAGACATTCTGTTTAGTAAATTTACATTGTATTTGTAATTCTAAACAAATTTTCATACCTGCAGGGTCTGGAAAATTGTTAAATATCTATTTTTTTTTAAATTCCAAATTGACAATTTTTGTATATTTATGGGAAAATACAAGCCATTTTTGCATTGGGAAGGATCCTGTAACCGGACCAAAAATAGGCATAGTAAAATTCCTGTACATGTACAACATGTAATTAATGAGAATATGAAATAATTCAATGTTTTATATAATTTAAATTAATTTATGATGCAATTGCATACATCGAGGATACGACACATTTTTAAAACTAAAACCGAGACAAATATCTAATAAGTGGTCAAAGTCGGTGATCTGTGTTGTTAAGTCGCAAAGAAGTGTAACAATATACAGAAAGATATAGATAGGTGAATTTCATTTACTTTTCGTTTTATTTGACATAATCCAATGCTAAGAGAACTGGTGATTTTACTGTTTGGATCTGGATCTTGACTTGCTAATCAATCAGTGATGTTCGATAAGATAAGATGTAAGATAAATACCCCTCTGTATTCCTGAATACAAGAAAACAAAATATTAATCATTTAGCGATGATATTTAAATGCTCCTGTTTGTAAAGACACCTTGTCACAAAGTGTATCCTTTTCGAAATTTTTCATTTTAGTCTTAAGTCTCATCACCAAATAATCATCACCGGAAACTTAGGTCATTTACTGATGATTGAAAGTAAAATATCGATCAGTGAGTGATGATAATTAGTTTCTGATTGTAAAAACAACCTAACATAAAGCACGTCTGAGTGCCTAATTACTACCCGGGGCGTTAATTGACACCTCCAGGTGAGTTGTGACTGTCAAAACATCGTGTATTGCGCCATGTTGTTGATTAGGTCTTGAAATGTCCCGCAAGAATTATCTAAGAATTATCTCCCTTCCATTAATATTTAGTGTAAGCAGTCACTATACGCAAGTAAGACAACTACCAGCAGACAAAATACAGCGGTTGCCAGTCGCGTTAGGCAGGTACAGTACGGGCCACGCGGATTCCGCAAAAGTCACGTCATCGCGGCGGGGTTAGTAATAAGCAGTCATCCGCGTTCAAATCGCGGCTATCCACCGCAGTCCCTGTCATCGCGGCGATTGAAATTCCTCGCAAATCGCGAGAATGAATAAAATCATCGCTAATCGCGACTGTTGAAAATCATCGCAAATCGCGGCTGCTGAAAATCGTCGCAAATAGCGGCAGATGATATCCGTATACTACTGGAATTGTCGAACGGAATTTTGTTTTGTTTTTGTTTTTTGGGTTTTTTTTATGCGTGTTCAGTCTATTAATTAAATAACAAATTACATCACTATTCGCTAAAATGCGACCATTATCTTCTATAGTACCCGAAATATGTACCTTCCAATTGATCCCAAACCAAACAATAACCCCTGACTTTCACTTTGTTCAACAGTTCAGTTATAATTGCATCAAACACCAAAGTTCTTCTATGTCATGTAATGAAATTGATTACCCAAGCCGTCAAGTCAAAGTTATCCGTGCGTGAAATGTGATCACATCTCTGCACAGAGTTGGACATGTGGGACCTTCTTTCTACCTTACATGTATATCGCTTTTCAACTATCCGTAACCGTGATATTACACATCGTATGTTAATTTAACACAAGATTTGTGACATCTATTAAAATATGGACAAAAAGAAATAATGGAACTTCGACTAATCCTAACGTGGTTTATTTTCTTTCAATCCTACCTACTTCGTATAACATTTGGTTATCTACGTATCTGGTTTATATAACAGATTTTCAAACAAAAACTGCAAGCCTAGTTTGTGACGGCGCTTAAAAATAAAAAAAAAATCGAAGTTCTGAAATACTCTCTCTCTCTCTCTCAAGTTTGAACGATAAAATCGTAGTTCAGGGCACCCGAAAACAATAAATTTCCGCAAAGTAAACGCCCGCTCCATAAAAAAAATCAAGGTTCATGCGGCCCCGAACTGATTGTTGTCTAGAGCCAAGAGATGCCTAGGTTTTGGGGACGCGATAACCTAACCACTAGACCTACCCTATGTGACGTAAAACAGTTTTTAATAATTTATTTAAAGCTGTTTTTACTTGTACCTACGATGAGCATTTTTTAAAGGAGAGAAATCGTTTCTTTTTAATATTCATTTTCCCACCAAAAATAAGTTATATGAAAATACCGTTTTAATCATACTTTAAAATCACAGAAAAGGTTTACATCAATAGAACTATCATGTATGCGATACTAGTAAAAAGGTATAGAATTTCCTGGTCTCCTGACGATTCCACTTAAACTACCGGATGTTTATTATATGCTAAACCTAATGTAATTGAATTTGGGTTGCTGATACCTTTATCTACCCGACTTTAACATGAACTTCAGTTAAAGTAAAGTATAACAGTATATGTGTGTACACTTTTTTTAATTACCGATAAGCTTATGATAAATTGAAGCTATATTACTTGTTTTTCGGAAGATTAAAAGGGGTACGAATAATATGCATGTATTATCAAAAGTTCAAGAAAATCTGTATCCGATTTCGTTATACGAAACATACTATCCATTCACAAGGGTAAAACTTTTTACAAGGTCTTTTTTAAAGTTTTTAACATTCGATGCTTTATACAAGTAAAATTCCCAGGTTTCAAAAACTTATTTTAACACCAACAAATGAACTCTTACAGGTTAGGAGGAATACCAATCGTCGGGATATTCTATTCATTCAAAGCAAAAGTGCATATGTAAAAAAAATTTTAATGATATATTTTCACAATGTACCCGGGGAGAGACCACAGGCCTCCCGCAAGTAAAACTACGTTTGAAAATCGATTTCAACATCGATCAAACATGTGCTCTAACAAGCGATAGCTGATCAAAATTGAACAAGTTTTATTTTCGCTAAGTCTTGTCTGATTTTTCATATGCCAATCAATCTGGAGTTATGATTCTGGTCATCGTCAACTACCGCACAGGGGTTAAATAGTCTGATTGGTGTTTTTTTTTTAAATAAAATATACAACACGATTTAAACTTGTATATTACAATTAATAATAAAAATCAGATTGACATTAATTACATGAATTCCAGTCCACAGACTGCTCAACCCCTCTTTGAATATCTTCAATCACAAGTGAGTCATGATTGCTGCAAATCACGCCCAATACATATATATTCAAGATCAAAACTGATGAATTCCGTCAATCATATATCAGGTGACACGAAATATGCAATGACAGCACAATACAGTCTACACAATCAAATGATTGGATGGAAGATGGCTGAAAGTATTGACTACGTCCCATAAGAAAGGACACAGAATGATACATGCATTTTAACGGACTTTCTATTTACCAATTTTGCGTGTTTTCCTTTCAGTATATCTATCTAGAATCAATTACGGACTGGAAGAAACCGTCCGACTAAGTAACCGTACGCTAAAGTACTAAATTGATAAATATATATGGCTAAATGGATATATTGAATTTATGCAAACATATTATAATTCATTAATTATTTTATTGTACTAAAATGTAATTTTACGCTCTTTGAAATCATTTAAAACAGTAAATGACGTTTTATGTCCCTTGTTTGTGACTGAGTTCAATGTCGGCGCGTCTAATGATCCAAAAATATAATTTAATAATTGATTTCGAATCTGAAAATAAAACATTTGAAATTAATGCAAGCTATATTTTAAAAGTTTAAAATAAAAATTTTGTTCCATAATCTATGTATATCTACATCCATCCTAACTCAGTAGCGCATTCTTCCAGAACGACAACTATATACATGTATTTTGTTATAAAATTGGTAAAATATACATGTAGCATAAATATCCCCGATGTTTTAATAATAGATGCGATATCAATTTTTTTATTTGGCCTTATATATAATCATCTGGTACACCACCATTGAACTAGATACAGTTCATGACTTGCGCGTATATCTGTGTACATAAGAAGCTGAGTTTTATCTCTTGACAGCGATTTATGACCCCGTCGCTATGGATACCCCGTTCACCCAGACTTGATGTTTTGTCCCTGTTATGTAATTGCTTCGATCTGCGGTCTTCAACGAGGAGCCATTATAACTGTAAGTTGTTCAAATAATGTGGACTCTGATTTAAGAGGATGAATCTTCGGGGGGGGAGGGCAGCAATAGATTTTTTTTACAAACACACCAGATTTGGTCAGCCGTACTTTAAGATTTAGTCTTAATATCGGGAAAATATAGGGGCATCTAGCGTGACATCATATTTCGAATATAAAATTTGTGAATACTGAGTTGCCTTTATTGTTGACCTACATGATCATATCATATCATGGCAAAGACCGTTGTTCATTTCCTAATAAAGATGATTTTGAATAATGGTTTAGATAAAATAAAAAATACCCACTTGATCTTTTATTGTTCAACATACTATCACCAGTGTATCTACGTCTGGTCGCACATAATTGCTAAAATAAACTCGACTAAAATAACCTACCGACTTTATGAAAAGGAAAAGTCTATCAGCGATATTTACAGTCTAACAGGCATTTTTTTTTTGGGGGGGGTGGGGGTGACTATTTCTTACCGGTATTGAGGATGACATAAACATGATAATCCAAACTCGAAATAACGTGTAATTTACTGAATATTAAAACGGTAAATAATGAAATGAACTCTTGATGATTTCCTAAATTTTCATATTTGACGCATGTCAGATTGATTTTGAAAATACTTTGTAATCAGGTACATTGTAAATTATTAGCGATTTATGATTTTTTTCTTCAAATAAATATCGCTGAAATGAGACTTAATCAACTATAACAGTAAAGGTTATCGGTATCTACCATAGTTTTGGGAATTTTACTTTTTCAGCATTCCACTCATAAACTTTATGAACTTGACTATTATGGTGTAAAGGATGTACGCCCCCATCTCATTTACCTCATACATGTATATTCAAAGTACGGAGTCTGTCGGGTGAAGTTAAATGCTAAGATGCTCACAGACATAGCCTTGTTTATTGCGAGAGCCCTTTTCATATCTTTGGGGGGAAAATGACTTGAGTGAAAAACCACGTAGATCTACGTTACCATTATTACTCTACGCTTAAACTTAATTTGCATTTTTTTTTCAATTAGTCAAGATATGTTGAAATACAAATCATGAAAAAGCAACACTAGAAAGTCAAACTAATGGAGACGTCACAAAAGGGCTCAACTAAAATTGTGGCCTATGCTCGACACTTGAGTGTTCTTCAATGTGCCGACACCTATTGTGACACGGGGCCAGTCGACTCCGGCGAAGTTCGAATCCATGACCCTCTACGTGTATGGCGCGGTATCTTATCGCCCCAAATAAACTTTACGCCTCTCCTTGAAAATTCCTTGATTTGTACCTTATAAGTGTGTCTGTTAAATGAAATATTTGGCTGGACTAAAGACGAGTCGCAATGTGATAAGCAACTCTGTGAAGTGAGCTTTTAAATCTTACCATTTCTGCGAAACAAACACAGTTGGATCATGGAGAAACGAATACTTCATCGGGCTCTAGAATTAATCTCTCAACGAAATATTTTTAACGATAAAGAGGTCATAATTCAATGTCTGGAGGTTTACAGTTTCAAAAATAAAACTGATGAATTCCGTCAACCACACATCAGGTGACACAAACTTCATGACTTCAGGTTATGAAAGCAAATCAAATATCATGAGTTAGAAGATTATTTTTTATTAAAAAATAAGAACTTGTCTGCACGACGGACCAACAGGTCAAGTATGACAATGACCATCGTATTCCGGTATCGGTATTTCTCATTGCTAATTGCTCTATTTTTCTCAGCTTCAGCGATAGGTTAGTAGCGGGTCGATGTTTGTATCTGTAAGCGTTTTTTTTTTTAAGAATGAGACTCGCTTGCTACTCAAAGGAACAGTTTATTGATAAATATTTAGTCAAACTAGGTTGCGTAACTAAACATAATCCTTACTTTTGCTAGTTGGCGAATTCCGTGTTTTTAAATCAGGATGAAACTGGCGAGACTTAAAGTCGTGTAAGCAAAATTTTAAATTATGATGAATATGCTAATGATTCGAGATACAGTTTTTCAGCATTGTAGTCAAACTTATGGTAGGCTACAGAAAATAAACGTACTTTTTCTCCGTGATAACACGTTCACATTGATTATGAGTTGGCAGTTTCAGCGATATAATTTCAGTCGTTCACAGCCGCGAACTGCGGCGATAAATTTTTCCATCGCCGCGTTGAGCTCAATAGCCTGATCGCGGATTCGCTGCGAATTTATTGAGCAAGATTTATATGACCACCGCGATGACGTGACTTTTGCGGAATCCGCGTGGCCCGTACTGTAGTTGCTATATAAGGGGCAAATATATAGCATTTCTCAAGGGGCAGTCCAAATACGGTCGTTATGGACAGGAAGTCATTATATAAGGGGGGTTGCTAAGGCAAGTTTGACTGTATATGGCTTTACGATGGGGCTGTGAATGGTTTTTAAGTTTTAAGTAAAACATAAGTCTTGCCATAAGGAATCAGGAATAATATGGTGTTGGGATGGGGATTTCAACTACTTTTGAGATAATGGAAGGTTTCTGAAATGAAAAGGGCAGGGACTGATTCTGGGGATAAAGCTTTATGTGGCAATGAGCCTTTTACATCATGCCAGCCAAGTAAATATTGGTTTGAAGTACAGTTTAATGATTTTTATCAGTTAAAATACAAGTAAAACTGTAATGTTGACTTTTCCTATATGTTTCTATAGTAAACCTGACACCCATTTAAGCTCCTAAAGATATACCTTAGATCCCCCATATCATATTGTTTGCAACCTTTTTAATCTTCTGAGAAAAGTAACAAGAGGCCCAATGGGCCTTACCGGTCACATGAGAAAAATTTCGAGTCAACTTTGGTTATAATTAGTCCACTGGTTCTTGAGAAGTCGAAACTGTCTAAAATTTGTTAAAAACCTTATATTTTCTGCTTACTAAGGTGTCCATGACCTTGACCTTCAATCCCATGACCTTGAAATTCTGTCAAAATGATCCTTAGATAATTCCTAACAACTTTCTCACATATATTTGTATACAAAAATCTGTTTTGAAGTATTAAGCCAATTGTATACAACTGTACCCTTTGATATTCAGACATACCCTAGTGGGATGTTTTTCAACAGATATCCTTTTCATTCGCAAACATTGTAGATACTGACTGTATAATCATGCATATAATGTTTGAAAGTCATGAGAAAAATATTTTTAAAGATTACCAGTTTTGGTCCTTTTTGAGGGATATATGGGATCTAGCCCCTTTAGAAAAATTTATGTGGCTTCACATGGGGAAAAGACATGCCTTGTTTGCTAGTGATATATGTCTCAAATTTGACGATAAAAGGGGTAATAACTTCCATAAAGGTGTGACCTGATAATTTCGGACCTTTGGACCTTTTTATAGATCTTTGCATGCTTAACTTTTTTGCTTCTTTCATGTTCCACTATCTATTAAAAATTTTTAAGATAATAGGACAAAACAGCACAAAGCATGAGAAATTTTCTAAAAATGGTAAATAACTCCCACAAGATTTGACCCAGCAATTTTGGCCCTGTTGATTTTTTGTAGAACTTTGCATGCTGGACATCTTTGCTTCTTTCTATTTCTCTCTATCTATAATACTTTTCAAGATAATAGTACAAAACTGTCCAGAACATAAGAAATCTACTTAAAAGGGGAAATAACTCCTATAATGGTCCGCCTGGCAAGTTCGGCTGTGTTGACTTTTCTTGTAGATCTTTGCATGCTGAACACTTTTGCCTCTTTCACATTCCTTCTATCTATTATACTTTTCAAGATAATATGACAAAACAGCCCAAAACATGAATAATCCATATAAAATGGGAATAACTGCAATAAGCGCCAACTTGACAATTTTTGTAGATCTTTGCATGCTGAACATTTTCATTTCTTTCACTTTTACTCTTTTATACTTTTCAAAAAATGTCAAAAAATCCAAAAAATGAAAAATCCACAAAAAAGGGGATATAACTCACATAAGGGTCCACCTGACAATTTCCATCAAAATAAAATATTGGTAGATTTTTTCAAGCCGCTCGTTTTCAGGTAACGTTTTTTTTTTCTAGCTTTAAAAATCTTGGATAAAAGATATCTGCTGACTCGTTTGTTCTATATTCAGCCATGGCAGCCATGTTTTATCCTAGCCCTTTTTTATCCATAAACTTTATACGGCTTTACATGGTTATACTTCCTGTCAAGTTTGGTTCAAATTGGCCAAATGGTTCTGGAAAAGTAGTCAAAAATATCTAAAATTTAACAAAACAAAAAACAAAAAAACAAAACACATATTCCATTTACTTAGGTGTCTGCGACCTTGAATTTTGACCCTGTGACCTTGAAATTTTGTCAAAATGATCCTTAGATCAAAATAACTTTCTCATATATCTTTGTATACAAAAAGTCTATCAGTTTTGATTTATTAAACAATTTCACTGTAATACAATTGTACCCTTTGTTACTGAAGCATCCTCTAGTAACTGGTTTATGGACAGATTTCATTTTTGTTCGTTAACTTAGTTGATATTTACTTAGCATTCATGCATAAAAAAATTGAAAGTCATCTGATCATTGGATCATGAGAAGATTTTTACAGATGCACCATGTTTTGACCTTTTTGGCCCCTTTTGGGCCCTCATGGATTCTAGCCCCTTTTCATTCACAAACTTTACACAACTTCACATGGGGATGATACATGCCAAGTTTGGTTAAAATTGGTCCACTGGTTCTTGAGAAGAAGTGGAAAATGTTAACAACTTACACACATATACAGTTTCACTTCCCAAGTAAACTGAAGTTCATGTTAATGTTGAGTAAATCAGAGATGCAATTTAGCTTTTTAATCTATGCAACAGTTTTGGAGAAGAAGATTTCCAAAGAGGGGTACCCTCTGAGGCCTCTTTTGCCCCATCCTGGATCCACCCCTGAATAAATTTGGTAGAGGACTTTGAGTACTTGCTTCCTATAAAGTTTCACAAAAAATCCATTCAGCAGTTTTGGAGAAGAAGTCTAAAATTTGAAAAGTAACAAACCCCTCTTTCATTTTTGCAGTCTTAAAAAATTCACAAAACATCAAACAATCAAATTTCAGCAAAGTTTTTTAAAGGAAAGCATTCATCTACCTAATTACACGTAAACCGCATAAAAGAATGCATCGTAATGAATAAATGGGGAGAAAATTAGAGAAATCATATAAAAAATTTATTTTCCAGTTTCTATGAAATTAACAAACTTGATTCATACATCTATGTAGATAACTCATATGCAAGAAATTTTTCAATCCATTTTCTGGAGGAGTAAGTTTTTAAAGAGGGGTACTCCCTGAGGCCCCCTTTGCAACACCCTGGATCCAACCCCTGGATAAACAATATTGGAGGAGGACCTTGAGTAGTTGCTTCTTATAACATTCAGTTCAGGTGGTACAAAGTATACACTGTCTCTGAGAGCTTACCTCAAATGAACAATGTTTGGGATAATACAACAATGTGGGACTTGCACAATTTTGGGATTTCCAGTTGTTCCAGATGTTGTTATGCAGTAAGCCAATGTATTATTTTCCTGTTGTCTCTTTATTCCTTTAAGATGAAGCACAATGACATTTATGTCAGTCAAATAAGGTTCTCGCTTCACCTCTCCATTAAAACTCCCAATCAAATGCTCAACTTCCTGTAAAAAGAAATAAATAAAACATATCGGTATAAATGCAACAATGTACATGTATGTGTTTATAATCAAATATTTGATAAGTAATTTGTAAGTACATGTACTATACATGTAGGACTATACTCACATAATGTGCAACTTCCGAATACTGATAATCATTCGAACCATTAACTTTCTGTGGTTTTTACAGAGTTCTGTTTTTGGAAGTTAACCGTATGTCAATAATTCTGGTCCGTTCTAATTTTTATATTTACAATGTACTGTTTACTTGTCTTTGTACCTCATGGATTTTTTCTTTGTTCTGTTTTGTCAATTTATACTTTGTTCTTCATTTGCATTCAATATTTAGACATAATATTTGTTGTTTTAAAACTTGATATGAATCTGATTACTCCATAAATGCCTATATTTATAAATACAAACCTAGATACGAAATGTGCTAAATGTAATTGAGAGTCAAGGTCAGTAACATCAAATCAGTAGGACGTGACTTCCCATAGTCAATAAATGTTTTAATACAACAAACTCTATAAACAACCTGGTAAATTAGTGTTATTTTAGTCATGTAGCAGAAATTAATTTCTGTCATTATACACCAAAATTGAATACATTCAGAAAAAAGATGTGTGTCCTGTAAACTAATTAGAAAAATTCCTAGGTATATTTACTAAAATTATTTAAATAGAAAACCTTTTCAAATGTCCTTTTATCATGCTAAATGTAAACTGAAGCACAACACAATGTGTGTGTTTTAATGATCTTTGAAATCCCTATCATGGTTGAATGGCATAGTGAAGTCGCCACAGGTAAGGTCTGTATTCGAGGTTATTTTGAGTACTTTAACACATTCAGAAGAATCAGTATTTAGAAGTTATTTTATTATGAAAAATAGAAGAAAAAATCCACACTTTTGTAACATGATTGGTATCAGTAATGATCAGTTTTCAGAAGTTGCACAGAAGTTACTATATATGCAGGTAACAAGTTTATCTTATCAGGAGGATTGAGATTCCTTTGTCCTACTTCCAAGGTACAAATGTAGGGGTAGATTCTATTAAGCTCAAAACTAAATGGCAAAAGAATTAAATTATCTTCCTTGAACATACATGTATTGCTACTTAAAGTGATATGAGCTGTCATTGGTGCAAATTTTTACATGCACAATCTATGTAATATTTTATCTCATATATATCCCAAAGTGACCACCTGGTAGTTACAATAACAAATGCATGCACATAATTGCAACAATCTTATCCAACATCACCTATTATATCAGTTGCTTTTAGCCCACCACCTCTATGACCATTGTAAATTAATTTTCAGCAATGTTTACTAAGCTTACAGAGCATAGAAACATGTGCGATTTGCAGTTAATATATATTCTATCTTTATTACCGTTTGCATTTATTTTCCTACAACATCATTTAATACCTAAATCAAGCAAAGTTTGTCTCATTTCTGACATTGTCCATGCGATGGGTACTGTATAGTTGCTTTTATTTGCAGGGGGATTAAATTTCGCTATATTCACGGTCAAAGAAAATTCCATGGATATTAACTACCTGTGAATATAATATCCTACAGTTATGAAGTAACAGAAAGATAATTTGTAACCAATCTTGCACGATATTTAATATCCTTGAATAAGTTCCCATTCAGAAAACCACAAAATGTTCTCCCCATGAAATTAAACTACTATACAGTATTGTCCAATTTTTAATTCGTCCCATTGCAGTTTTAGCTTTATCATTCTTGGCACATATTAATTTTGGCCAATAACAAAAGTAAAGATTAATTGATAGTGGAAGACCATGACATATCAAAGTCAGCCCATGAAAACAATCGCTGCAGGTAAACCATATATAGACAATGAAACAAGAATAGACATACACATACCTGTCAACAGTTTGAAATTTGTCTGGGGTTGAAAGCGCATACATAGGTAAAATTTTACAGATGTGTTATTGTTCAAACATACACACCAGGCATGTTGAAAGCATTAAAATAAGTAAAAGAGGAGGGTGTATCCCCTTCCGGGAAAAACAAGAAAAAATTTGTAATTTTGATCTTCAATATGTTCAATATATACCATTTTATGCACCTAAAAGGGATTTATTATCAATAATATTGATGATATAAATATCTTTTGATTTCATAGTCAAATTTGTGATTTATAAAGAATAGATATACTGGTAGGCTATAGGTTGAATTTTTAATACATGTAATATATACAAGAACATGCATGAATTAAATAATACAGATTGTAATAAACACAGCTTGGGAGACTCAAAATGATGTCATGGTCATTGTGTTAAATTAGAGTTTTCAAAATTTAGTATTTCTAAATTTGTAATGATGAATTTTAAAATATAAAATTTATACATGTACAGTATAAATGGTACAATTGCAAGCAGATCAAATGATAATAGCTTTACTCGACTGGACAGCAATGTAGATGAGCAGGATTCTGATTTGCTTCAGGTATTTAAAATAGCATTGAAAAGCACATATTTCACTAATACTATCCAATAAAAATCACATCCGTATTTAAAAAGAAAATATAAAACACATACAAAATATAAACCCACTTTAACATGTACCGATTGTGTGCCAAGATTGCTGATATACATGTAATGAACGCAAAAAGGACAGACATCTTCCTGACCAAATTACGAAGCACATTTGATATGACAAAAGAGTTTATCTGAAAGTCATTGCTCATGGAAATACAGCTGGATTTTTCAAGGTATGAGAAGACTTTAATTCTAATAAAAAGTTTTGCTACAAATAACTTCGAAAACAAGATCTTTTACAACATTTATTATGATTGAAACTGTATTTGAACACACATTTTATCATATTCTCATTGATATATTATGGGCCAAAAATCATCATTGTGACAGCTTACATTGCTTTAATGGTTTATTGAGACGCCAGGTAATATACCAACCAAATGAAATGTCATTTAACTGATAAATTATATCATGGATAAGCATATCAAATATACAATATACATAAAATAGACTCTGATGACATTACCTGTAATTTTTCAGACTCCACCAATACAAATTCAACACACAGTCTTTTCACTACATCTGTAGCAAAGTCCATATTCATTGTCTTTGATTCAAAGTTGTAGAATGCAGCATTACATTCCAAAATCCTGATAAAAAATTAGATATTGTGTACATTGAACAAAACAAGAAGCCCAAAGGCCCTTAAGTCACTCACCTGGCAAAACTGGTCAACATGGCAGAAGACATAAAAAAATGTATAAAAGATGATAAAATGACCAGTAAGTAAGAAAACATTAGGCTCATTTAATAATCAACTGAGTAAAATTGCCAATAAATAAGAAATAAAGTACTGAAATGGGTTGTTATTTCGGAAAAATAGCCATGGGAATCAAACTACTTCTATCTAACAAATATGAAATGGAAATAAATAAATTAATGTAGATCTAAAAAAAAATTCAATTTCCTGCCTCATTAACATTTTAAATTTCATTTGTTGTATCTTCCGCTCTAGGCCAAACTTTCTGCTTCCATTTTAAGCGATTTTTTTTGTGCCTGATTTTACCAAAAAACAAATCACTTAAGATTGGGGCAGAAAGTTCAGCTTCCGCACCAACCTTAAATATTGTCTGGCGTGCATTAACACTTATATCTAAATAAAACGTGAGCATTTATGGAACCAACTTAAATTTAAACTAAACATGACACTGGGAACAGGTAAAATAATTTTTTTTCACCTGAAAAATGGCTGTGATTAAAGAAATAATTTTTCATCAACATAATTCGGGGCTAAAGTCGCGACGTAGTGAAACAGTCGATCACCAATTTCACTTACAGACATCAACGCTTTCGGCAATAGATAAAACTTTGTTTTTGTTAAAAACATCATTTCTATTTGAAATCCATTATGAACAGATCCATTACACAAAAAGTTTATGTTTATACATCCTAATCTATTTGTGATTATCTTCAAAAGTTGTGATAAATGTTGTGTAAACACCCGACAATGGACATGGCAATTTTCCCTGACTTCCGTGGAAACAAGAATTGGAAATTCTAACATTCAATGTTTGAGTTATCTTCCTTTGAGATATTAATACACACAGTAATCAAGTGACTATCCGCTGAAATTGAGCAGTCCTTGGTTATGTAAGGCATGTGGTCACCATATAGGGTGTATAAATAAAGGAAATATGCACAGGGAATCTCATTAAGGCAGGTTATGTATAGCAATTAGTAGAAAAACACGTCAATTTAATAGATATCAAAATGGACAGGAGCCGATTCATAATGAATTTCACGCGCCATTTGTATAACAAGCAACTCCTACTCAATGTTATCCACTCTGCTCTGCTTTTATTTTTTTATTTTTTCATGGACAAGAAAACATACATGTTCTTAAGAAGTTCAATAGAAATTTATTTAGCTTGATGTTGGTATCAGTGATATGTAATTATTTTTATTTACATTGCTGTATGCTTGTATCGATATATTGAATGGTGGAGTAATACTGCAGTTTTCAAGGCAGGCTCAACATCATTGGAATCTTATATAGTGGAATTCCATATTTATAAATAGATTGATGACGTTTTATTGAAACTAACTACAAATCGTATTGTATAATTTCCAAAGTCAGAGATATGTAGAATTATGTGGTATTTCATTTTATGATTATTCAAACTAAATTTAATTTAATTTACACCAAAATATTTGACTTTTCTGTAAAATCTGAATTCTTGAGTTGTACTATATTTTACAAATGCAACCTCCATAACCCCTTCACTTCTAACAAGGATAGCTCTCGATGAAAAGTCGAAGTAAATCCATAATACATAACAACCCATAAAAACAGTAAGCTCATTGGGCCTTGATTATCACCTGGGTAAAATATATTTTATGGGTCCTAGCTCCTTTCCATTTGCAAACCTTATGCAGCTTCACATGGGGATGCTACATGTACATGTATATGCCACGTTTGGTTAAAATTGGCCCACTGGTTCTTGAGAAAAAGATGTTTAAATGCAGAAGTTAACAGACAGATGTTGAAAGACATTTGGCCATAGCAATAGCTCACTTGGCCCTTTGGGCCTGGTTTACAGCATTGTCCTTTCATCTTTTAGCCAATGATTATTTGAACTTTACGGTTTCTAGAGTAAAATACAACAGAGTTCCAATTGACTTCATGATTTCAAGAACTACGAGGTTTCAACAATCAAGATCGGGAGATAATTTACTTCTTTTATGAAGGAAACAATCTGAGCCATCAAGTGTCACCTATGACTCAGAAAAATGAAATAAAAAAAGGAATAAATCTAAGAAAAAGGCTAACCAGGTACAAAACAAAAGTGTATTAAATTTCCATCTACCCATCATGAGGTCACTTTGTGAACATGTTGATCATCAGTTTATAATATCAGATTGCATACCCACAAAGAATGGATGGAAGATGTTGATTAGTTGAAACCAGTACACCGACAACTTTATCTTTCACTCCAAATTGTGTTAAAATGTAACTGATCTGAAAGAAATTAAATGGCAATGTATTATCCAGCAATTAAGTATATCTCAAACGGGCATTAGCTGTGTTTACCAAAAACAATTATTTCACTTTTTATACTTTTACTACTTGTACTTAATAAATAAGAGCTATAATCTTAAAATTCCAATGTATTTTGTATTAGAGATCCCAGAGGGATCTTAACACCCACCATCGAATGTTCTTCATTTGATCTATGACAGACTGTTCTTATCTCTTATTTTGTGGCTCAACCATAAATTTGAACTAAAACCTAAATATATGTAAAGTGCTTTCTCACAATATTATAACAATAGCAAATATAAATAGCTATAATCGAAGATAGCTTACCCATACCTGTCAACCTCTATAATTGAAAATGTTGGTCATGACCTGTATTGAGTAAAATAACAAGAGGCCAATGGCTTCATAGCTCAATGGCAAAAGAAACAAGAAACATTTTAATGTATCCTCAACAAAGCTATTTGTTCCATTTTTATTGGAAAAATTTGAATTAACATTAAAATACAGAATATATCCAGATTATAGTATAACCCTATACACATCCCTTGCTAAGACCAGACTTTTGGAATTGAATGTTTGCCCAATTGTGGAAGGTTATATGGGTTATGCCCACATGCATGTGTAACATTTTAAGAATATAATGGGTCTGATTTGGATCCTGGTTAAAAGTCTAAAGGTTCGGGCAATATATATAAACATAAACAAATATATACAAATAAAAACCAAACACTACTTATGCTGTAACGATGAAATACAATGACAACTATAAACTATTCTAACAAGAATTGTCATTTAACTATAGTAACTATTGTAAGAGTCACAATAAATCACAGTTTAATTACAGAGATTGAATTATTTATAGTGGGTATATGTACATGTATTTAGGATACACCGACAGCTAGTGTGTATGACTGTGTCTCAGCCTTATACAAAACTATCCCAGAATTAAAAGACAATAGTCACTGTTTATCTGTGATAAACAGATAACTACTGTCTGGTTCAATTATCTGCTTTTGCTGATGTTGTTGGTTCAACTCGTAATTTACACACTGGTCAATAATTCTTGAATTTCATTGGCTGCTGCTTTGCATATTTCAATCCTACTTTTGCACAAAATTAGATACAATAAGATTACATGCTAACTGGCCTATCTGTACCATGGCAAAGATGCGTGCCTTTTTGTGCAGACATGAAATGAAATGTACATTAACTATGAACTAAAATAAGTATACTTTAATTAATTCCAGAGTTTTGGAAATTTTTCTTATAAAACTATCACAAAAATAAATACATCATTTATAAAACTGTCACATTACCCACGCCTCTAATCACAGTGCATCCCACATTATAAATAAAACTAAAGTCTTTATGTAGAAATGAACAATCATATCATGTGTATGAAGCTACATTCTACTAAAAAGCAAGAGATTCTTTGATTTCAAGGATGATGGTCTTGACGCCTTCAATTTCATATGTAGTAGTTTTTACTGTTTTTATTTTGAACAAGTCTACTAACTTGGATACTTTTGTCACTTATGACCTTATCTGAAATTGTATGTACGGGTTCTGTCTGAACCTCAGCATAGACATGCCTAACATGGGTCCCTGTTTCTACACCAACATCGATAACCTGAGGAGAAACTTTTTGTTTAACAGTTCTATTTGACCTTTGACACTTGGTCACCCTACTTCCTTGAAGACCCTTATCATCAGACTCCAATATGGGTGACTTTCTCTTTGAGGTTTCTGCTGGGTCAGGAGTACATGACCAATGAATGCACAGTAACCAAAACCCATATGCATATTAATCGTTCGCAAGAATTGTTAACAGTCAAGAAGTGCAAAATGGTAAAAAATGATTGAAAAGTAATATTCTAAAACAAATTTATAATATCTTAAAATTCATAAAAAATGATGAACTGACCTTTAATAGCATATATTTCAACAAGTCTCATTTCATATAGATCCCTTCAGTACTTTCTGAGAAATATCGATAATAATCTTTTAATTGTTAAAATCCAAGAAGGTTACTTGGCAGCTGTTTTGTGAACAGATCCGCCTGAAAATGTACACTGCCAACTAGACCTCGAGGGCAAACTATCTGTCAAATTTAATAAAGAATCCTTCATTTCTTTCTGAGAAATGGCGATAATAACCTTTAATTGTCAAAATCCAAGATGGCCACCTGACAGCCATTTTGTAATAAAATGAAATGAAAATGAAAATAAAATGAAAATGTAGACTGCATAACTAGACCTGAAGGAGAACCTACATGTATATGTCAAATTCCATGAAGATCCCTTTTGGACTTTCTGAGAAATAGCGATAACAAACTTTAATTGTCAAAATCCAAGATGGCCGTCTGGTAGCCATTTTGTTATCCGATCCACCTGAAAATGTACATTGCACAAGTAGACATTCAAGAGATCCTATATATCAAATTTCATAAAGATGCCTTCAGTACTCTCTAAGAAACAACGATAACAATCTTTTAATTCTTAAAATCCAAGAAGGTTACCTGGCAGGTGTTTTGTGAACAGATCCGCCTGAAAATGTACACTGCATGACTAGACCTCGAGGACAAACTATATGTCAAATTTAATAAAGAATTCTTCATTTCTTTCTTAAAAATAGCGATAAAAAAATTTAATTTTCAAAATCCAAGATGGCAGACCTAGCAGCCATTTTGTAATAAAACCCACTTGAAAATGTACACTGCACAAAAATACCTTAAAGGGAACCTGTATGTCAAATTTCATAAAGATCCTTTAGGTACTTTCTGAGAAAAAACGATAACAAATTTTAATTGTCAAAATCCAAGATGGCCATCTGGCAGCCATTTTGTGATCTGACCCACCTGAAAATGTACACTGCACAACTAGTCCTGAAGGAGAACTTTTATGTAAAGTTTCATAAAATTCCCTTCCTGACTTTCAGAGAAATAGCAATAACAATCATTAATTGTCAAAATTCAAGATGGACCCCTTGCAGCCATTTTGAGATCTGATTCACCTGAAAACATACGCTGCACAACAATACCTAAAGGAGATCCTATATTTCAAGTTTCATAAAGATCCCTTAAGTACTTTCTGATAAACAGCAATAACAAATATTTATTTTCACAACCCAAAATGGCCACCTGACAGCCATTTTATTATCTGACCCACCTGAAAAAATACACTGCACAACTAAATCTCAAGGAGAACCTATATGTCAAATTTTATAAAGATCCCTTCAGTACTTTCTGAGAAACAGTGATAACAAACTTTAATTGTCAAAATCCAAGATGGCCACCTGGCAGCCATTTTGTGATTCAACCTGCCTGAAAATGCAAATAGCAGAAGGAAACCTCAAGGAGAACCTATATGTCAAATTTGATAAATATCCCTTCAGTATATTCTAAGAAATAGTGATAAACTTAAGTTATCAAAATACAGATGGCCACCTGGCAGTCATTTTGTGATCCAATCTGCCTGAAAATCTACACTGCACAACTAGTCCTCAAGAAGAACCTACATTGTACATGTCAAATTTCAAAGATCCCTTCTGGACTTTCAGAGAAATAGCGATAACAAACATTAATTGTCAAAATCATAGGTGGGCCGATGGCAGTCATGTTTTGATCTGTTTTGCCTGAAAATATACCATCACAACTAGACCTAAAGGAGATCCTATATGTCAAATTTCACAAAGATCACTACAGTACTTTCTGAGAAACAGTGATAACAAACTTTAATTGTCAAAATCCAAGATGGCCACCTGGCAGGCGTTTTGTGGATTCAACCCACCTGAAAATGCAAACAGCACAAGTAAACCTCAAGGAGAACCTATATTTTAAATTTCATAAAGATCCCTTCAGTACTTTCTGATAAATAGCAATAACAAACTTTAATTGTCAAAGACTAAGATGGCCATCTAGCAGCCATTTTGTGATTGGACCCACCAAAAACTGTCCACTACACATCTAGAACTCAAGGAGAACCTATAGTCAAATTTCATAAATATCCCTTCAGTACATTCTGAGAAATAGCAATAACCAACTTTTATTTTCAAAATTCAAATTGGCCACTTGGTAGCCATTTTGTGATCCGACCCACCTGATAATGTACAATGCACATGGAGAACCTATACATGTATGTAAAATTTCATAAAGATCCCTTCAGCACTTTTTGAGAAATAGCAATAACAAACTTTACTTGTCAAATACCAAGATGGCAGCATGGCAGCCATTTTATCAACCGATCTGCCAAAAATGTACATTGCACAACTAGACCTCAAGGAGAACCTACATTTCAAATTTCATAAAGATCCCTTCAGTACTTTCTGAGAAATAGCGATAACAATCTTTAATTGTCAAAATCCAAGATTTGGATTTAAAGATTGGAAAACATTTCTTTAAGTGACCAGATATATTCATATATTCATCCAATTTTCTTCAGGTATTTAAAATAGCGTTCAAAGCATATATTTTATATAACACATGCACTTTCCAATAAAATTAACGTCCTGTATTTTAGAAATGAATATAAAACACATAAAAATTGACCAAGTTTAACATAGTCTGAGCACGTAAAGGACCAAGATCCCTGACCTAATTACAAAGTACAATTGATATAGCAAAAGAGTTTATCTGAAAGGTCATTGCATACAGAAATACAGCTGGATTTTTTAAGGTAAAAGAAAACTTAAATTCTAATAAACCGAGTTCCTTCGAAAAGAAGATCTTTTACAATGTTTCACATGTTTGATAATGTATTTGAACTCACATTTTATTATGTTCTAGACTATATGTCAGGGGACAAAAATAATCATTGTGACAGCTTATATCGCTTTAATGTGTTAATTCTAGGGTTATAGTATGACATTAGAATAAGTCAATTGACCAGTATGATAGAAATTTTCCACCAAATAATGTTTGATGGAAGGTTATGGTATAATTTCCAGGGCAGTCAATTCAATCGACCAGTAATGCCGGTATTTACCAGTATTTGCCTGTATTTACCAGTAAATACCGCTGGCATGGAAAATACTCATAAATGCCTAAATTTTCTCAACTTAGAAATGTGTACAACAATTCTCTATCCTTATATCTACCAGAGAAATATCACAAATATATTTATACAACACTTCTCTACCTTTACATCTACTAAGGAAATTACTCAAACATGTACATGACAGAATTTGATAGTTTTACATGGAAAAAATATGTCTCTCTGAAATAATTCCAGACAAACATGTATACAACCATTCTCTACACTTACATCTACTAGAGAAATAACACAAACATGTATACAACCATTCTCTACCCTTACATCTACTAGAGAAATAACACAAACATGTATACAACCATTCTCTACACTTACATCTACTAGAGAAATAACACAAACATGTATACAACCATTACAACCATTCTCTACACTTATATCTACTAGAGAAATAACACAAACATGTATACAACCATTCTCTACACTTACATCTACTAGAGAAATAACACAAACATGTATACAACCATTCTCTACACTTACATCTACTAGAGAAATAACACAAACATGTATACAACCATTCTCTACACTTACATCTACTAGAGAAATAACACTAACATGTATACAACCATTCTCTACACTTACATCTACTAGAGAAATAACACAAACATGTATACAACCATTCTCTACACTTACATCTACTAGAGAAATAACACAAACATGTATACTTCAGTTTTCTACCTTAACATCTACTAGAAAAGTAACAAACTCATGAGCATAGAAAGAACTGTTCTCTACCCTTATATCTTCCAGAGACAAAATACAAGCACAGATTTTTTTTAAATCCATCGGTCTTACAAGCAAAACTGGTCAATTTGACAAAAGTGCAGTGAATTTCATCAAATGATCAGTCCAAACGACCGGTCAATGTTTGCATTAGCAAATTCGGAATTTGTTACTGCTGTGCGTGTGCAGGTTTTTTTTTTTTATTAATTTAGTTCCATATCAGTAAAAGGCTTGAACTTACGTACCATTCAATCTGTTCAAACGCATCATTGACTCAGATAATTGTAAAACATGGCGGCCTCGTGGCCTATCAAGTTTTCTGCTCATTTCTGTGGAAATATGGGTAAAACCAGATGATTTTAAATAATCAGCGCCTGAAATAAACTGGGCGCCAGCTCGCCAGATGCGACACTTTGGTGTCTGGGCAAACAGAAGTTGATCAAAGTCTGACAAAGACAAGTAGTTACTGGCCCAAAATAAAACATGTTGGTGAGTGCCCTACCATCCTGCTAAATTCATATCATGGCTGTCATTTATCTACAAAACAAGACACAATCCTCTTTTTGTGTTATTATTTAAGTTCTATCCACACGTAGAAATTATTACGTCTGATCATGTCAGAACCTTGTGATTAAACATCGACCTCTCATGGCTGACGGTGAGTATCACGTACTCCCTATGAGTTTAAAAATATAAGTCGTTCATTCTCCAGAAAATTAAAGATGTGTTTACTCAAAAGAGCTTGTAAATGGATAGAATAGACTTCAATGCAGCTAATAGTGGCAGGATTCCTGCTAATTAAAACACATTTCAGTCAAGCAAAGTACCAGTAGATCTACATGTAATTTATATTTATTTGCCTTCAACATATTTAAACTGTAATCGTTAACAGCTTAAACAGGGGATGGCCCAATGTTTTTATTTTCAACCGAATTCACATTTGGCCCATTGACATACATTTATTATATTCTTTTAATGTGCATTAAAATAGTTGTTTATAACTGACTTAATGTTGGTTTTTCACCAGTGTAGGAATAAAATAAATTGCTGGTCTTTGTGTTTTTCTTTACTTTTTACAATGATATTTGTCCAAAATATTTGGGCCACTGCTTTATCATTTGGGCCAGTAGTTCTGAAATTTTACTCACCCTTGTTTTTATGTTTGTTTATTGTTGTTTAACGTCCCACTCAAGAATATTTCACTCATATGGAGACATCACCAAATGCTGGTAAAGGGCTTCAAATTTTGGCCTATGCTTGGCACTTACAGCCATTGAGCAGTGAGGGTTAGAGACACCTACTGTGACACGGGACCTCCAGTTTTTACTGTCTCATTCGAATAACAGGAAACCAACCTGTCGCTGGTGGGACACGAACTCATGACCTCACGATCCAAAGTAGCAAGCTCCCCTTGTTTTTATTTTTCAGTAATATTTATATAAGGACCAGTAAAATTTTGCTACGATTAGTGAAATTTAGTAATTCACTGATCAGGTTGACCAGTAAATTATTTTTCATTTTAAAACCTCTGCAAGCATGTACAAAACAGTTCTTTATCTTTATATCTAGCAGGGAAATAACATAAACATGTATAGAACAGTGTTCTACCTTTATATACATGTAAAGCAGAGAAGTAACACAAACATGTATACAAGTTCTCTACCCATATATCTACCAGAGAAATAACACAATGATGTACCCCAGTATACAACAATTCTATGCCTTTATATTTACCAGGGAAATTACGCAAACATGTATACATCAGTGTTCTACCTTTATAGTTTATATGTACCAGAGTATCGTCAACTTACATGTTTGACTTTTATGAGGTCTAGCACTTACATTTGAAGAGGTTTTAAGCATCTGATTGTATGTAACGATGGTGACAGTGTTTCCATCATCAAATATTACTGCTGGAGAGTGTTTCCACTTGTTTAAATGTTTCTTCACAAGATGTAATATATTGTTTGGAATTATACTATCTCCCTCTCCAGTATCCATGATACCTAAAAGCGTAAAATTAAATACAATTACCCATTCCAGTATCCATGATATTGATAGATAATAGGGGTGGGATGATTAAGGAAGTCTTTGGTTCTCTTTCTTTTTTTTTTTTTTGGTTCGGTTCATCTTACAACTGACTCTTGAACTCCCAAGTACAACCACAGAAGTATGAACACAATTTAGAAAGCATGTCCGTCGACTGCCACATATTTCTAACCCAAATATGAAACCATGAAGTGCAACACAGTGGCTAGGGAGTTCTAGTTCATACCTCTACCTTACACTCTGTTGTGAAATTATACATCAGTGTAAGATAAACCTGTGCATGTCATGGAAGAATTTACATTTCTAACAAGCTATTGGTCAATGATACAGCTATACATTGTAATTTGCTTATATGGAACACTTGCATCCAAAATATTCTCTCTATTTACATTGTAAGAGACATATGCTGTATTTTTCTGTTAAATTCACTAAAAAGTTTTACTCATGACATCTTGTTTAATCTTAAGGGGACAACCTTTTGATTCTGAAGGTGGGGAGGGGGGGGGGGGTTTAGGGGCTAGCAGATTTTGGAAATAACTATTCTGGCCTTGAAAATATTGGAAATAAATAATCTGTCCTTGGCTAGCAAGAAAGTAAATAATCTGATCTTAGCTGGTGCCAGAGTTATGGTGAAAATTAATAAATGTTTAAACATTTTCGGCTCACTTTGTTCGCCATATTTCTTCAATTTTTCACATTTACTAGTGTTTTACGCCACACTCAACAATTTCTGTGTTACACAGTGGTGGTTATTTATTTTTTCAGTAGAGGAGAGGACTTGGTAACAATGTACCAGGAACAGACTACCGGACTTCTGCAAGAAATCTGACATTTTTCTAAAAAATTTCAGCTTAGCTTCAACTGGGGCTCGAACCTGTACTGACCACAAGTGAGAGACTTCATGGTTCAAATCCCTATGCTCTAACCAATCGCCACAGAAGCCCCACAAATATGGCCCAAGAGGTTCTCAACTGCTCACCTGAGAACCATCTGCAAATGTGGAAAAAAGACCAAAAAGAATATGTACATGTAGGCTGATCTGGCCAAGAAATATACATATTGCAGTTTTAAGAAATTCATAAAAATACCTAAAAAGTACATTTCAGCAAAATACTTGTACAAAAACATTTCTTCACCTATATACAAGTAAACCACATGAAATGGAACACATTATTGTGAAAGCAAGAGGAGATACATGTAATTGAGGAAATCATGCAAAATTATTGAAAATGATAAAGTCTGAAGACTTAAAAAACACATCAAAAATTAATATTCTGATTTTTAAGCAAAAAACAAAATTGAATCATACATCCATGTAGATCACTCAGAAACAATATGCTTTTCAATTCATGCAGCAGTTCTGGAGAAATTTTTTTTTAAAGAGGGTTACCTTATGGGATCTATTTTGCCCATCCCAGATCCATCCCTCTGCCAATCTGGCTGAAAACTATAAACTTGGTAGAGGACCTTGAGTACTAGCTTCCTTTAATGTTTCGTGAAAGTCCCTTCAGTGGTTCTGAAACAAAAGCTGACAGTGTGAAAAATGCAATCACCCACTCTTTTTTGCATTCTTAAAAAAATCATAAAAAATTCTACAAATTAAATTTTGACAAATTTCTTATATTAAAACATTTCTTTACCTAATAGAACATTTTCGATTTCTTATGTAATCCAGTTTTGGATCCTTGCGCTTCAACTTTGTTATGCTTAGCGATTTCTTTGTATGTGTCTTTGCATCGATAAAAAAATAAAATGCTCGATTTCATACAATACATCTAAATGTTATAATATTTTAATTCTTGTGTAAAATTCAGACGTTATAAACCTCAATTAGTTTTAGACATAAATGGACTAGTGACAATAATCTGGCCTTCAGATAAAATTCTGTTTTATTTCTTGATCGACACATACTGGAAATCCCTAAGCATAACAAAGCTGAATCGATGCATGAAAAATCCGGATCCAAAAAACAAACTACGTAAGAACTCCAAAATGATCTATTACAAGTAAAATACGTTAAATGAATGCATCAAAGAGAATACATGGGGATACAATTGAGGGAATCATGCAAAAATGAATGAAAATGACTTATTCTGAAAACATCTCAAAAACATGTAAAAAAATAATATTCCGATTTTTATGAAAAA